>WHPZ01580454.1:0-52118 GCA_016617965.1 Macrosiphum rosae
TAAGTTGCCGCGGGATAATTTAATAAAAAAAAAAAAAAAAAAATAGCCAATGGTTTGGCGAGTGAATCAAAATCTTTCTAAACCTAAAATCATACACTTTACATATTATTATTTGATAATTTGATATTGGAATCAATATCATGTTGTACTATTTAGGAATTTCGTTTAGTATATCATTATGGGTGTATTTTAAAAACAATGATTTAAAACCATAACAATAATAAAATATGTTTAAATGTAGCCATGTAGGTAATTTAAGAAAAATACACTATAAATAATTTTAGTAAATATTGTTAATTAATTGTGAATTAAAACAAAACTTTTTTTTTTCATTAGAAAACAAGAATTTATACAACCTGTAATAATTTATACAATTGGTAATAGGGGGCTATAAGTGTACAAGACGGGACGGAATGATAGAAGGGGGGGGGTCGTATTTATTATTTTAATGTAAAATGGTAAGTTTTAAAATGTTAAATATTATACAGTACGATGATGACTTGCACAAAAATATAAATTATATGAAAATTACATAGGACTCATGGTGGACACTTGACGAGAATTTCGATTTAAAAATAAATATTATTTAACTCACTCTTACAACATGGTTTCAACAAATTCAAATTTAATGTTTGCAGTAAGTAAAATAAAGATTTTTTTTCTCGTAACTATCGCTTAACCGTTTCAGTATTTGATTTTTCGACGAGGAACTGTTGTTGATAGAATTTATGATATGATATTATAATATTTATGTCGTTATTCGTCATTAGGATATTATATATGCGTCAACGCTCTGCTTATAATGTCTATTATATATTTTCAGTTTCGATGAAACACTATTGAAATATAATAAAGTAAAAATAAATAATAACATTAAGATTTTATCCATCGAATATTTGTATAATTGGTTGCTCTCCGAAGAGTGTCTTGATTTTATAATAAATTAATGTACATTACTTATTGACACGTATAACATAAATCGATGAGCTAATTAATAAGTTAGATATTAAGAAATATAAAATATTCATGCATCATTTGTTGGGTAAACAAGTCATCTGGCTTATTGTTTTTGTATGCATAATTGTATATGACATTAAAAAAGTAATTAACCTTATAAGTTTGACTCATCAATTATTATAATATTTACCTTAGACTTTTATTTAAAATGTTGTGAAGGTATTCAGTTTATTTTCTTTATAAATCATAATGATAATAAAACCATAGGTACCTATTCATAATAAGTAGTTACTCAGAGGAAAATATTTAACAATAAAGGTGACTGGTGAGAAAATAGTAACTAGCTACCTATGTAATCTAATAAAGGTGTGCTATCATTTATGGATTGTGAACATCATATTATGTAGGTAGGTATTATAAGTTATAAGAAACTAGAAAGTGATAACACTTACGTCACATGGTATACAAATAAAAAATAGTTGACGTTTAATAAAAACTAAAGTAGATTTTTACAATAAGATTCTCATATTACATAAAAATGTAATAAATATTAAATATGACATTTTTGCAAATATTAGTAATAGGTATCTATAATTTATTTATATATTGTTAATTAGAACGGGATAAAAAGCCTACTACATGTTATGTATGGTGCAGTAATAATAATGTGAATTTAAAAAACAATAGAATTGAATAACAAGTATCAAATAAAAGTACAATTAAAGCGAATATAATAAAAACATAAATTACTGATAATATCTAATAATATAATTACAAAAAGAGTATATAGAGTTAAAATTAAATAGATTCATTTTGGTATCATTATAGATAATCTCGTGGATCTAATTAAAGGATAATTTATTGCATACCTAGTTAGTTAGTTCTGTGCAATAATCGTGTATGATAACTGATAAGTATAAGTAGACCTAGTTTCAAGGGCTTAGCTAGAAATTTCATCAGGAGGGAGAAACCAAGTGTATTTTTAAATTTTGACACCAATTTAAAATTAAAATTTCGTTCAACATTAGTATATTTGTTAGCTATGGACATGGGTATAGGGAGGACGATCGCCCATCGAGGGACATACAAATTTATAAAATTAAGCAATTATTATGAACAGTATATTGCTATATTATAATGTAGCCATTGACCAATCTAAACAAGAATTTTAAATCATGTATGTAGAAATTTACCCGGACAACATGGTTGTTTAGTGTGCCTAATAAGTAATGAGTAAGAACGGCTTATGTAGTGAATGAGGTTGACGTAGAATACTATATATTTTGTTGGATATAAAACAAAGGAAACGATCTGGATAGTTTTGAGGCATAGTATATGAATATTAATAGAATATATAAATGTTTTTTTAGGTACTAGGGTTTGAAAAAGCTCTACATGTCCTAATAATAAATCCAAGAATGGATGATGCTTTGTTTGAAACATTTAAATAATACCTATTAAAAGATAGAGTCGTGTCAAACGTCTATGGTTTAAGTTTTTACAAAGTTATTATGACCTCATTTTAAGTCAAGTGTCATGTTTTGAAAGGCAAATTGTTTTCATATAGTAATCAAATAAATGATGTAATATGTTTATATTTTAAAATAATGAGGAACAACCGGTTTTTGTACCTACTGCTACGCTGTTAGCAGTTCACTTCTGCAGAGTAAGTGATCAAATTATTACATATTTAATTTAACTTTATACCTACATACTATCATATTTTTATATGTAGAATATTGTTTTTTTTTTTTGTTATAGTAGAGCCACAGTTGATATTTTTATCTTTACCCAACTTTACGATTTTTTCTTTCTAATAAAATTATTCGAGAATTTTTCTGATCGAAGTTTTGTTAGTTTTCTCATCTTACAAATATTCTCATGAGATGCATCGAGACATTATAAAATTAAACAAAGAAAACGTTGAAGTTAAATATTTACGAGAAACCCATTGATATTTTATAGTTATAGTTTTCCTGAAATACTTAATGGCACAATCAGCTATTTTGTATTTTTTACTTTATGTAAGTAGTTTGTGGAATCATATACTAGAGTGGTTTATGTTTCAATTTAAATAAATTAGGTAGGTAAATACTAAATACAACAGTATATGATACTGACAATCATTAAACTTGTTAACTACGAATAGTAAATTTAAAAGTTACAAAACTTTTTCTATTTACATTGTTAAGTACCTACTAAAGATTGCAGCTGACTATTTTAAAATAACCAATTTATTATTGGAACGATTATTTATTTGGACAACGATAAAAGTAATTATTTATTGATTACCTATGGTTTAGATACAATTTATTTACTTCATTCACAACATGTTTCAAACAGTATACTAGTATAGTCTATTACGATTATAAAATATAAAACGAATACCTATATTATAATTTATAATAATACCTACCATATTTTGCATGGTTATTTTGGACCTATACTTTTTGAATAAACTGAAATACGAAATAGATACCATATAATATATACCATGTCACCTTTAATATAAGTATATACGATATTCATAACATTACATTTAAATTTGGAAAAATGAATAATTGTATGCAATAATAGAAACAGAAAACATTTTCCAATTATGTAACGTTATAAAAAATGCAAAGTGGCATTATTCATTACAATAACAAAAACGGAATAAAACAGGGTAACTGGGTAACCCATGGTGATTTACTAGACAGCGTTTGCCCATAAACAAGTTTGTCAAATTTTCGAATGCAAATTTGATACTTCCATACGATAGGTAATAAAAAACTGGATAGAATAAGACGTGGTTAATGATAAATTACATTGTATTACAAAAATGTATTACGAAAATCCGGCCGATTTCAGCATAAATATAGGTGTACAAATAAAATATATAACTACCTATCAGATAGTCATTTAAAATAATATAGTTTTAGACACGGTATAGATCTATATGTGTCAATTATTATTGTGATGTTTCGATCGGATGCGTATAGACACATTGAACGATTGAACAAAGACAGGTTTATACTATCTGATCAAAACATTGATGCAATATTTATGCAATATTGGAATTTTAAAAATTCATAAATTTTCCATACCTACCTACCTACTATCTAAAAAAAGTTGTGAATACGTTTTTTTTATATAGTACAAACTGTCTGCACGTTTCAGTAATAAATTCGTTTATTTCCTCCGGAAGTGTCATTTAGACAGCTAGCTAGGAGTTTTCCCATTAGTTTTTGTATTTATTTTGTCATGAATTAAAAAAAAAAAAAAAATACTTGCATGGCAATAAAATATAATTTTACGCGGAAAAATGTACGTTATAAAATTGGTAGTAAATAATAAGTGATAAGTGATGATTGAACATTAAATCATAATTTTCCACTATTCACACGGTCGTGCGGTGTTCCTGTACATAGTTTTTATTTTATGCATGCTAAGGGGTTGTTAGGTATACTGTTGTTTAGATGCAGTGAAAACCATAATTAGATTTTTGTTTATTATTCCGATCAAGTGATCGTGTTTCAACGGATTCGTGAATGTATGTAACATAAGCAATGGCATTAACAGATTATGTGTCAATGGTTATTATCAGCATCGCACAACACCGAGAAACCTCTTTAAAAGTAATGTTTGTTCGACAGTGGCGACGGAAGAGGAAATATTGGTAATTCACGTCTCTAACATTGGCCATCAGCCGCACGCTCCGGTAGGTACTTCTTACGAGCTTAGCCGTTCGCCCATTCGCGTACACTGCTGCAGTGATGTTAAGACGTTAAGTGGTAAAACAGCGGTAAAACATAAATGATGGAAAAATATAATATCCCTAAGCTTTGTGCTAAATTGTTGGTTTTTGTCCCAAGTGTACGGTACATTGAAAATGTTGAAATAAAAATATTATATTACATCGAAAAGATATACATAATATTATATTATCATTTTTTAATACCACTCATATTTTGCGTAATAACTCATAAGTTATAATAACATACAATGCCTTAACATATAGGCGATAAGCTTTAATCACGCTCTATAATAGTGCCTGTCCGGCCTGTGGGCAAATTACGAAGACTAATTGGAAATCTGTATGATTTTAATTTATTCTGTAGAAATACCAGAAACATTAAATAAACACAAATATTTTTGTTTAAAAGGTGAACGCTATAAAACTATTAACATCATAGTAGTGACTGTAGTAACTATGTGCTGCCTCTGCCGAGGTTTAATTTAAATATTCGAACGAATAGATCATAATTGATAATATTTGATAAAGTATAATAAATAGGTAGGTACGACAATTTATTCATCGAAACTAATTACATCAAATCATAATGTAAGCAATAAAAAAATTTAAAAAACATTATTAAGTATGCACCCACCAAAAAATAAGTTTGGGGATTAGTTTCGTTATCCCCAAACTAACACCATCGACCACCGATTTTAAAATTAAGGTAATGAACATTTTCAAGGCACCGGACATTAAAATATTATATGCTGTAACTCTGAGGAAAAATCTTAATCACACTTATCATCAACATGAATACTAGTTTTCAATATTAAAATTAAAACATAATAGCATCGTAATATAATTGAATGTGAAAAATCGCAGCCTATATGTACAGAGATATATTAATTAGTAATGATTATTATTCTTGTTTTTATTAAATAAGATAATTATATCTATTATTAATCATTTAAATACGTAGAACATAATACGTAATAATATATACTATATGTAATGTATAGTGGATGTAAATATATTTTATTAGTTTTGTACCTAGTTAATTATTTTTAAAACATTTTTTTTTTTTTTTTGATACAGCAGTTTCCTGACTATGTATTAAAATGTTTTATCTCTAAAATAATAATTTTAATAAATACTTAAATCTATTGGTCATAGAAAAAATAAAATATGCTGTCGTTATATATTATATTTTTTTATTCATAATAATGTTTCAAATAATAAAACCTACTTAAATTAGTAGTCAATATTCACATCTTGAGGGATTACTGTAAATATTTCTTTCAATGTATAAAAATGAAAATGATATCGCTAGATATTTGGGGAGTACACTATATACTATACACACATGTTTTTGACTGTCATTTTAATTTAACTTTAAAATTACATTGTTCGTAAATTCGTAATACACGAACGCTTCAAGAGATAGAGCTTAAGTTCATTATTAAGCTCTCCCAGTGTACCTGCATATTTTGATAATAAATTGAGTTTTAAGAGTTAAATTTTTGATAAAATAATAACCAGTGTAGGTAATATCCGCTTACCATACTTTAGCTATATTAAAATTTAAGCAATTCAAAATTGAAATAAATTTATTTAGGCCACATATTACAGTATACGGTTTTTCATTAATTACCTAAGGGGTAGGTACTTCTAAAGTCCTAAATAACAATACTAATAAGTATTGTAGTTAAATAATATTTCTTTCCACCTACGATAAACTTGTTTGTTAATGTTGTTTAAACCTCGATCAAATGTCGCACGAGGATGTTTGTGCAAAAACGTATTGTTTATACAATGGAAATGCTATGAATACAATATGTTACAACAGTATTTGTGCAATCGAACGTGCAGCAAAGTAAACGTCTCTCAGTACGTGAAAACACCTAACGAATCCTTCCCTCCAAATCTCTACTAGCGATCAGAATAGTAATACAAATACGAGAATAGGCGTCCTTGATTTTACAGTTTATTCTTTTTATTTTTATTTTGCATGATAACGTCATGTAATAGCTAATATTATTAAAAAGACTCATAAATAAGCAGACTATGATGATTCGTTGTCGGTTTTGTCAGTTAAGTTAATTATTTTTGTTCGTTAAACCCTTGATTTTATAATAATAAATTACAGACTACGACTACAGCAGAATATTATAAAATGTTAGGAATATTTTGGCTTTCATGGTAATCCATACAATGATTTATAATTTAGTAACAACCAATATGTTTTGGTAAATGATTCAATAATATATAATTACTAGATTCTACAATATTTTATGCTTAACATTATTTTATTTTACTTTTAACGAATGAACAGTATGAGATTATAATTCAAATTTTAAACCGAATACCTATACTAAGGATTAATGACGTATGTATAAAATATTAAAAAACATTAATTTTTTTTAAAATTATTCTATTCGTCGTATACTGTCTACGGAACATATGACTTACAAACTTCCTAGCTATAGGCATACTTATACATATATTTATATAAAATCAAATCAATATATAATATCTCCTAAAAATGTGTTCTCGTTTCTCATTCAAATCTAATAAGTAATAATTATTTGACCGCCCAATTAAATATTTCTGTATAGAAATAGAAATAATATAAAAACTTAACGTATATAATGTTATAATAGTTGTATTTTTAGTTGATTAACATAATAATTTGTAAATATAATATCTGATTTATATTCAGCAATGACATTGTAATAAATGACCAATTTTGAAAATCAGAAGGTTATCGGCTAAATAATATATATCTATAAATGCCGGTATGAGTGGTTATTACTTCCCATTGTTGAAAATACTTAACTATACTAGATTATCGGTGGGGTATACTCTATTATAGTTTTATCGATGCCCTGACTTGTATTATCGAGGCCTTCCACATAGGTTGTGACGAGATCGCGTTATACTTTTGTCCGAAATGGTAGACCAGTACGGCAGTACAGAACCGATCCGTGTTATCTCTATAGACCTAACTGTTCTTCGCGATGTCGGTGGTATTGCATCATTTATATTGTGGTCACGGTGTTGTCGGCGGGCTCTTCAACCGTCCGAAGGTTTGGCACCAAATATCGCACTTTAAACGTAGGTACCTTTGAGGTGTCGGTTGCTGATGTCAATCTGGAGACGTATAATATATTAGCCGAGAATTATAATGATAATATATAATATTATACAGTTCAATTACAGTTGTGAATTCTTCGTAAATGTGTCTGTTCTAATTTCTAAATATTATTAGACACTTTTTTCAATTCAAATAATTTTTTTTTTTTTAATGTATTTAGATATTTTAGACCGCCACTCGCAAATGTTTTTATTTTATTCATCAGAGTTAAATCCACTGATATCTCAGAACTACTATAATTTACACTAGTCTTATTAAATATAAGTGTATAATTATTATATTATGATTAAGACGTTATACGTTTTAATAATTCCACATTGCTTATTCTATAACGATATAAATACTGTTTACGTTTTTTTTTTTAAATAATTATAATATACTAGCTGACACGGCAATGTTTTGCTATTTCTAGGTTTTTGTGATCGTACTAATCTATCTAACGCTATGGAAGCAATGTATTTTTAAGTGTAAATTATATTATGTATATTTTAATTTATATAGCCATCTCGACCGGCGTCGTCCTTGAGATTAGCTTGTGATTATGCTAGCTGCAGTATCCCAGACAGCATTTTGAAATGTTAATATTATAATGTTATAATAATATTTTTAGTCAAACATTTGCCGTCTAGGTATATTATCAGGAAGACAATCTATACCTGCGGTAAATCGCGTAAGTACGTGTATAATTTATTTAACTCTAAATTGTCAATACAATGAAAAACAATTGGCCAATCAAAATGCATTATGTACTAAGATACTTATGGTTTATCGCAATAATAATAATAATAACTATTATTAAAATCAATAGAAACCATATTTTATAAACAAACAAAATCTTAATTTTTAAATCTCAAAAATCCCTGTTTGAGAATCTTCATTGGTTAGACCTCTTATTTACTTTTTTTCGTGACAAAACGTTGCCTATCTTCTTCCCCAGGGTATAATCTATCTCAGTACCAAATTTTATCGTAATCGGTTTAGGAATGCACAATGAACATAATAAACATTTTTTGTCTTTTATTTATTGTATAGATTACAATGATTATGTATTGAACTGAGTAAATTTCATTTAATTTCTTACTTCATATTAAATGCTACTCCAACCCTTCGTGATCATGGAGCTATAATGACTAAGCATGCACTTTTCTAGTGATGTTATTTTTACATTTTTTTTTCGAATGTTTTATTATTTTATGGTCTTTGTCTTATTATATTCCATTTAAGTAGTTGTTTGTGAGTTATAACTTATAATGAATACTCTTACATATAACGCAGCTCACAATAAAAACATGTACACCTTATGGTTCAATGGTTGTAATTATTCAAACAGACAAGGCCGTATTGAAGCTAAGAAATTACTACAACAGCCAACTTGGCCCATGAAGTGCATATAGACGCATAGTGACATTTTTTCACCCGAATTAATGGCCTAGTGGCTGACATTTTCAAAGTACCGAACCTCTCCGAAAACCTTCATAAATCAGCTGCATCCCAGTTTTCCCTTCATTAACCCAATTACATCCAACCAACCCAAACGAAAATATAAAAAACAATATTTTATGAGTATTTTCTTTGGCTCTATGATATTTCTTACGATACATTCTTAATATTGCAATGGTAAAAAAATCTTAAGTAATTCATCAAATTAAATCACAAAATATAAATGTATAAAAAAATATGTAATTTAGTACTCATATCATTGCATTTTAATAGGAAGCATGTATACCTATTAACTATTAACTATTAATCAGTTAGAGTGATGAAATAGGTTTTCATTAATAATCAACCACATAATTCATTACACATTCAAATTAACTAGTCGATCATGTCTCTGGTTTATATTTTTTTTTTGTTTTTAGACTGTATTGAAGTACGAAAAATATTGAATTAATTATAGTTTTTTAAAATTGATCAACGGACGGCACTATTGTGTAGATATGAAACACCAAATTTGAACCAGGACTAATGCTGGGAAGATCGTCAACGGTCCTAAGCCAACAGACATATCTCTGATAAATGATAATGCCTTTCATACAACCAAACCTGTAGTTTGGGTACTTAAATATAAGTATCGACCAGTTGGGACAACTTTGGTGCTATACTCGCTGGTCATTAAGTAGGTAGCACTTCCATCCCCATTTACTTCGTTTTAATTACTAAAAATGTTTGCACTGCTATAATTGACATTGGGAAAATTTATCATAACTCTTTTTGTTAGTTTCGGATATAATTGATATAACGTCGGAAAATATGGTTGTTTCTTATTATTTTTAAAATATATTTCAATCTGTTTACAAAATAAAACAATGAATAATAAGGATGACAGAGAAAAACACCTCAAAATAAACTATAACGATTATATCGTATTATAATCATATTTTTGTAATATTTTAATGCCACACACCCTTCCCGATTTTTTTAGCTATAAAGCAGCAGCACAATATAGATAATAAACAATAAATGAGAACCAGCCTGATTGATGTGTTAACCCGTATCACAAATTACATAAAATAATTTTATATTATCCGTGACCCTATCATTAATGTTGTACCATGCATGACAGCACAAATTAAATTAAATTTTGTAAATAAAGGAATCTTGATTTTTTCATACAATTTCGATGTGATAAAAATGTTCATCTCTCTGGACGATGTTCGATGGTTCTAGGTTGTGGACAATGACACTTCCATAATCCTGCAAAAAAATTCTGCCTGGGGAGATGGTAATGCCAACTCGTTGCCTAGATCCTTGATAATTATTGCGTTTGTTTATAATGAATCTATTTATCTATATTATAGTTGTTTACATTTTAGAATTATAATATAATATGACATTAGTCATGAACACTGTGTACGTATTTTATATTCTGGGCGGAGGTGTTTAATAATTGAACAAGGAATAAATAATACCTATCATTAATTTGATTAACATATCACTATAAAATAGATAAGCATTAATTATAGAATATTACTTTCTTGGTTGCATTTTATGAAGCCACACTTCTATAGACTATAATACATTAATACGTATGTTCAGTGACGAATGCTGACTCCAAAGCATATTCATTTATTAAAATATATTATAATATATTAATATCATTATACATTTATTCAAACATTATATATTGAAAAATAAAACCATAATATTATATAAAATAATAAACTAATATTTGTACTAAATAATAAAAAAAAAATAGAAAAAGAAACGAACTAATGTTCATCGTACCTATATAATAGTATCTACATTGGAGAAAATCTAGCGCAAAATGTTAAAAATAATTGGGTTACTAATAGCATTTTGAATGTTAAACATTATGTTTGTGCAACGTGTGCAATTATTTTTATTATGTATTTGGTAATATTTGAGCTGACTCAGACGAGTCTTTCTTTTATGTTATTTGTAATCATAGCCACTTCATAGCTGCTAATCAAAACCATAATGATTTAAGGAAATCAGGAAATTGCAGGTGTGCATTTTATAATTGTTTAAAAAAATGTTCACACGTTGCATATGCAAATAATATGTAACATTCAAAGTTAGTTAAAACCACCAAAAAATGGGATAAGATACGAGAAAAAAATGATCGGTGGAGAAAATGGGTACATACCGTTTAAAACAAAGAAGTAGTTCCGTGCATGCTCAAACTTATGGTAATTTATAAATATTTAATCAAATATATAATATATTAATAAAATAAGCTTCCTTGATAAAAAAAAAGCAATCATAATTAAACTCTTAGCTGAGATGTTGATATAGTGTTTCATGTTCTATCGTGGACTGCATAGTCTGTATACTGTATTAAATGTATAATATTTTATAAATATGTAAAATATGGTAATGACTAATGGTATTTGTATTTTGGTATTCAGTTTAAACTATAAACATGATATTTTTTTGCTTACATTTTATTGTAAACGAATTCATTCAATGTCAAAGAGTGGAAAACCGAAAAGTGTATATGTAGATATAATGTAACACAATATGCTAATGACTTTTTTATTTTTCTGTCTTTGGATTTTTGTCACTTATTTATTACAAAATGCTCGAGGCATCCCTTGTTTGCCTTTCATGAAGTATTTCTAGTGCAGTTGATTTTTCTAAGCATTGAATACTGAAATACCAGTAGAAAAAGATTTTTGTTTATATTTTTCACAAGAGAGGAAAATATACATTTGATGTGATGAAACTACAACTATCGTATTAGTATTGATTCTACAATAATCTGTAGGTATTGTAAGAATATTATTTCCGAAAAATTCGTACGGGCAGATTTAATACAGTTGAAAATAATTGAACAGGATATTATTTAATAACGATAATTTTTGAAATATTGCAGTAGTTTTCCAGTTTAGGCAAAATTGATTATTTTTTATTTTCAAATGTTCACAATTGTTAGTACTTACATACCTATCATTGTTTTGATTAACTTGTTATATTTCTTTTTAGGCTTTAATATTTTGATATGCAAGATATATTATATAATATATATAATAATTAATATATAATATGTTATATAAAATACTATTATAACTATGCTAAACACTTTATTCTATACTTTTAAAATATTTGTTTATTATTGTTTGTATTTCTGTTGCAATACTGTATTTATTTTCTTGAAATTTGTTGGAATGAACAAATAATAAAAAAATGACAAAAAGCCTTAACTAGGTATCAATTACCAATTTAGTATAATTGGTACAATTTTTGACTTAGATATTGGAGATGAACGAGCGTGTGCGATACGGTTGATGAGAAAAGGAGACCATACTTCAATATTTTATGTTGAAGAAATCCAGGATTCGGGAAGCCTAATGGTTTAACTAATCTTTACTCCAAATCATTTTTTTCTTGGTTTTGAAGATTTATTATCATTTTAAAATGAATAATAATTTGTTAAGACATCACAATATTATTATCCTGGACCAAGATAAATGAACCGAAACGAATGTTCCAACACCGGGTATCTGTAATGTACCTACCTACGAATTAGGTTAGAGCACGTAATTTGCATTTTTAAATACAAATACAAATAGTGTTTTGATATCGTTTAATATTTTACTAGATAATAAAACAACAATTAATAAATTAATATACCTATTAAACGTATAGGATTTAAATGCTTTCAGTAAATATTATAATTATTTATAACGATTTAAAATTTTTTTTGGTAAGTGTATGTTATTATAATAATAACTGTTGTCTCGTGTTTGTGTAATTTATTTAATCCATTTATCTACGTATAACAATATAAATCTCCATGCACGAAAAGGTCCATCCTCAACGACCTCAACCTACGTCGTAATGGGTTAATGTCGTCAATTATATCGCAACCACTACAGTAGTTGCTTTTAACGATTGTTTTAAATTATATAGTAAAACAAAATGGATAGCTTTATAATTTTTTCCTAAGTTCTCTTATATATTTTTATTCTTTCTTCTCATATTATCCTAAATGAAATGAAAAAAAAAGACTTATGAGTTCCAATTAGTACGGTTTTATAGTGCATGTATAATTTTTATAGGATATAGCATAACAAATTATTGTTATTTAACTAAAAACCACAAATTTTTGGTGAAACTGTTTAGTTTAATCATTCATTTTATATCCTCTTATTTCATTGTAACATAATTTTACCATGAAACTGACCTTAACATTTTATTTTATAACTTGTATTGCAAGTATAATAGTTTAATATGTTTATTTGTTTATTATTTGTGTTGAGTTGGAATATTGTATCCATACATGGTAATAGTTAATTGAAAATCATTAGTATACACTACGATCACGGTATTAGCAATATTATAAAATGGACACTTTTTGTTGTCTTTTTAAATGTTTTTACAAATATTTTAGCAAGAATATATGAATACTTAATGTACAATATAGGTACATTCATAAAAAACTTTTTTTTAACGTTTTAAAAAAATGTATACATTAGCTAACAACTAAAATAATTTATACCAATTTTATTATTGTATTATATTCGGGTATAAATAGCTCTCAGTATTTCATTTCCTGGAATATCGAATATATTCCTTGTGTAGACGTTTTTTAACAATAATTTATTTATGGACAGTTTTCTTTTGTTTTTTATTTGGAGGTGTTTACCTAAATTATTACTGAAGTTATTGGAAACTGCGTATTGCCGATTACTATAGTCTGTCCAGCGAGAGAACGAGCCGCGCAACGACCAAAACTGGTTCTCCCTCGCAGCACCCTGCCATAGGGGAACCAGTTTCGATGGCCGTAGCCATTTGCCTCCAAAAACGAGATACCGTTTTCCTCCACTGTCCACTCTCCATTTTCCTCCGATAAATAATAAATGAAATAATAAAATAGTTAATATAAATAATTATAATAAATATTATATCAAAAAAATAAAGAATATTCTTTATTAGGCTTAATTGGCAGCTGATATAGACCTAACCTAACCTAACCAGAACGTATCAACCGAAAATATGATCCTAGCAGGGCTTGTATTTGAAAAAAATTCTTTTTTATGTTATTTACAATTAAAACGTTACTCAATTTTTGCGTTTATCGTTATTTAGAACTAAAACGTTGTACAAGTTTTGCGTTTATCGTTAATTAAAATAGTGTTAATACCTATAAAATGTAAAAATAATAACTAATTCGGGTAGGTAATGGCCCGGATAGTAAAAATAATATATTATCAATTCTTAGATTGTCGCGTGAAATAAATGTTTCTAGGAAACCAATGGACCTTTTAAATAAATAGATTTTAAAATATTGCGTTATTTTTCGGTCAATGACATTCTATAAATTACGTTTTGAGTTATTTTTTGTTTAATTATATTCTATTAATTACGTTTTGCGTTATGTTTTGTTTAATGATATATAATATATTTTGTTAATCGTTATGTTTTGTTTTGAGGTATTTAATTATTTTTGATTATCACTTTCCGTTATAATTACGTTTACACGTTTCAATCATTTTTTTGCCAAATATAACGTTATAATCAATAATCATTACGTTATTGTAACGTTTGCAAGCCCTGGATCCTAGTATTACTCTGTCTTTATAATATGGAACGTATAAAACTACAAAACTGGCTAAAATATTGGAGGAAAATAGACATCATTTCGGTCCAAAATAATGTGGAGGAAAATGGAACCGCCCGTTTTGATAGCAAGGTGACACGAGGGGATGCGCAGAATCAGCGCGTTCTCTCGCTGGACAGAGTATACTGTATAGGTATAGACAGGGCCGTATTTACGCCTAAGCCCGTGAGGCCTAGGGCGTCAAATTTTGTAAGAAATAAAAAAAAAAATCATATAAATATTTTATACATTTATGTAACTACGTAAATTAATATTATACAATATTTAAGAGGAATATAAAAAATATTTAATATTACAGTAGAGATATCTGTGTGTAAAATATACGGGCGCATGACACTGAAAATGTCAATAACACGAAATCAATTTTCTCTTAATGTTGTATACAAATTATTTAATAGATAATATTTACCCAAACGTCAAAACAGCGTTAAGTATGTATTTGTGCAAGTTTGCAACAAATTGTACAGCAGAGCGGTCGTTTTCAGCATTGAAAAGAGTAAAATCCCATCTTCGTTCAACTTTTGAGTCTGATAGATTAAACGCGGCATCAATACTACACATAGAATCTGAGATGCTTCGAAGTATAAATTATGATTTCGCGTCTAAAAAAGTTCGTCGTAAAATGTTATAGATAACATAGGTATAAGATTAAATATTTATACTGCTAATGATTAATTAGAATTTATAATTATTTGTTTTGTTTATAATGACTATTGACCTAATTTCTTTAAATGAAATAAATTTATTAGAAATAATTACAATTTTTTTTTCTTGGGGTAGGGGCGGCATATTTAAAAGGGCCTAGGGCGGGACTTGTTCTAAATCCGGCCCTGGGGCGGAATACGTATGGTGTAAGTATAGTGATTTGGTATAATATGTAAAATGTAAAACAAAGTATCAACTAACCTATTTATTTTTACAAATCATAAAAGACTATGCATAGATTTCTTGGTTTTTTCCTGTTCAAAGGTCCAAACACATATATAATAATAAACAATAGAAATTTAATTTGTATAAAAGTCTTTGGCAGTAGTTGTTATCCTTTTTGCTATTTTATTTTCCATTCGAGTACATACTATAATTTACTGGTATATAATACATGAATAACTGTGGCACTGCATTATACTACATAGTTATGAAAATTGAAAATATTTTATATAAATAACAAATATGGTTATTTTACTAGATATAAAATGGTATTGTTTTTCTTTATTGAATAATTGCCAAACGTGATACAATGATTTGGACTTAGAATAAATAACTTTCATTTTGCTGTAGTACGGTTTCCACGTTATTAAAGTCTCCTACGCGTAAATGAGCGGGGTTACGTATACCTACATTATTTCAACACGGTAGGTATTACTCATTGGAGAAATCCGAGCGACCATAACGATCGGCTCAGTTATATTAATTTTATTCGACTGCATTAAAAACTATGATGATAAGAATACTCAAATTTTCCATGGGTATCAAAAGTTTGAAACCGTTTACGGTTGCAGTTTACAAATTACTTTAATGGAATGCGCGTACATTGGACTATGCAATCTAGATCTATCTCATATTACATATGCCTGTACCATACCCACGTATTATCTAGGTACCTATAACCTATATTATTGTTGTGACCACAGGGAGATTTTTTACAATGCTAGTGTTTTGTGGTAACGCGTTTCATGGTCAAATAGTCGGAACAATCAGTCATAATATTACGTAGGTACCTACCGGCGATTGCCATTTAAAATAATAAACCCAACCCTCATGTAAAAGAAATTATGTATTAATCTTGAATGTTGTATTCGTACCCATGTAGTATTTAGGTAAATATAGGTACACCATACACGTATAATGTATATTACACAATACTTTTATTACGAATTGGTTAAATTATCGAGGCTAGTCACATCAGCTGATATACTACTATAGTAGACAGTAGTATAGCCGCTATATAGCCATTTGAATTCCTCGCGTGAGTTATACAATACATTATCATAATTGTTGGGGCACGTCATATAATTTGTGGACAGGTGGTATAGGCGTATAGCACTATATCAGTATGTGTAATAACTGTTTATGACCCTGTGGTGTACCTACCTAAATTTGATGGTGTTCGAATTTTTATATCGTCGATCAATGTAAATGTCTAGGCCACCGGGTTCTTGCACTATAATTCCGGTAATATTATTGGTATTTAGTAATAATCATTGTGGTGTATAGAACTCGTGGTTGTGTGAATATTGAATTTGAACTGTTATAAATAACTTTTATTTATACCGTATACTTCCAGAGACTATTCACAAGTCGAGCTTGTGGGGTTGATGTGAAAGAGAACATACAATATTACAATATTGACATCTCAAAATCGTTAATATAATTTAACAAAAATGTATTGATAATTAATGTATTAAGCTTATTAAGTTAGAATTATTATTTATTAATTTAGTTACATTTTAAATTTTGCGAAAGCAGTTCCCGTGGCGTCGTCGGTTCAAACCTGGAAAAAAAAAAGTTACATTTTAAATTAAATCGCACATACATTTATGTTTAATTAGTTAAAACTTGAAATATACCTAAGACAGTAGAAATAATTACCTATATAGTTTTCTGACCTTACAGATAATTACTAGGTAGTTATGTATATGTACCTACCTACTTATTATATTATAATTATTTATATTTTTACTTTTTGTATTTAAAAAATAAACTTATAAAATATCAGTAGGTAGGAGGTACTTACCTATGTATTATTCTTATAGTTAAAGCTACTACTTGCTTATTATTTTTCATGGAATATTCACAATATAATATTTCCTTACTGCAGGCAGCTGGTCAGCGATTCACATATTGTATAGGGTACCTACCAATGCTATTTATATTTTGTTTAATTTGCTGAGATCCAACCTTCGAGCTAAACGACCAGATACAATTTAAGATTAGATTTATACATTTTTAATTTTTAAGTATTACGTGGGCCGGATAATTTGGTCCAACTTGAATGTTATTGATAACCCACGAGTAGGCGTGGGAGACAGTATACCTATAATTATTATTGTTAGGTATTTGCTCCACGGTCTATACGACATACGCACAGTATTTTCAAGCAATACATTACGTATAAATTCCAAGTACAATTTAACACAATATTTTTTAGGCAACTCAGTATATAATAGGTACAGTCGATAGTATCAGCGTCACTAACAAGGACATTTTTCACGACCACTTAAGTTATCGTGCGTATGGGTACTATTCTTTATAAATTAATCATTATAGATATTTATTTTATGCTCGTGATACCGTCAGTGTGGCAGTGTATAATAAAATGTTTCGTTGTATTCACTGCTAAGCTATTCGTCATAATGTAAACGTTAATGTACTTAAATGGGGACGTACCTACTATTAATTATAATGAAATACGTTTTTGTTTTATTTAGGTTCTTCCGACATTCGTCCGCAATACATTTTATTCGGAATTAGTTGCACGAGGATCAATTTTATTTTACTTTATTAAATTTGAACATCAAAGTACATCAAAGTACTTGTTTCTTTATTTATTATAGATTTAATATAAGGTAGAGTAGTAACCCTGAGGGCTAAGAGAAAGTGTTTGGTATTTTTACTAG
The DNA here is from genome assembly GCA_016617965.1 of Macrosiphum rosae. Taxonomy (NCBI): domain Eukaryota; kingdom Metazoa; phylum Arthropoda; class Insecta; order Hemiptera; family Aphididae; genus Macrosiphum; species Macrosiphum rosae. The sequence goes on from WHPZ01580454.1 coordinate 18,531, forward strand.
GTAAGTACCTATTCTGCACGGACAATGTGCCATGTAGGATACAGGTGGGTCAGGGCAATATAAAAATGTATTACACGGTTCGTGCTTTTCATAGCTGACTGATAAATTGTTATTAAGTAAAAAGACTAGTTATAAATGGTATTATTTTTGATAATTCGTTGAATACAAAATTCGTCAGTATTAGGTATTGTGATATCGTAAATAAAATGAAAGAAAGATGTAATAAATAAGTACCTATAAAAAAGTCAATAAAAGGGGAATATTATAAAAGTTAAGTTGTTTAATTAAAGTGAAATGGAGGGCAGCTGGTTGGTGGTTTTCTACGGTATTACCTTATCCTAGACTTTGTCGAAGAAGTTTCGGGATCAAAGAGCCGAGAATTGATCATGCCAATTGTATTTAACATTAAAATAATTAATATAATTAGTTAATTAATTAATTGATTTAATAATATATTTATAATTTTTTTTATCAATCACCTAATTGGATACTGTTTTCCAGCTTGGCTAAACTACAACTTACCTTCACAAGTCCGTGAGAGTGTTAGTGTTTATGCCTTCCGCCTTTGACTTGGTACACACCACCTCGTTAAAAGCTCAAGCACAAGACTTGTATTTTGTTTAAATTAATTAATTGATACATATATGCATTAGGTATATTACACATACATATTACATGTTTTTTATCAATCGTCGAGTTGGACACTGTTTTTCAGTTTGGTTATTCAAAATTGAACAATATATAGACGAAAAACAATATTTCAACTATAATTACAACTGACTTACCTTCCCACTCCTGTGTGAGCGTTTATCTTTATGCCCTCCGCCGTTGGCTTTGTTACATTATTAATAATATTATAAAGTAGGACGCATTGGAGTTTATATTTTTAGTTATTAAACTAATTGTATGCGGAACGCATAATAATATTAAATTATAGTATATCAAGTATATGAATATTTATTTATTTATTTCGGTCAAATTAATTGCAATTACTTAATAACAATTAATTACACTAATAATAGCTGATACGTATACCAACTGATCTATACGCAAGAACTAAGAAGCTTGTATCTGGTATACAGAGGATGAATTTAAATGATAACATATTTTAACAAGATGGTATAAGTATTAATTATTAGCTTATAAGGTATATATAATATAAAGTTATTCGTCAAGTATTTGCAAAGGTGGGCAAGTTAATGAAAAATATTAATTTGAGCTAGTGAAGTTTAGTCAACTTGAAAGTTTTAACTATAAGTTAATAAAAATACATCAAACAATATATTATTATATAATATTTATATCTGCGGGTGCGCAGGGGGGCGGAGCTCCTCTACTATTTTTATTTTTTTTTTTGAAAAAATAATTTCTATTACAATTTGGAGTGGATCTAAATTGTTGCCAAAGATATACATATTACATACCTACCTAATGAATTTTACATTTTTTAATATAAAAATATTTTTCATCTTTTTTATGGTTTTCACTAGTATAGTGTTTAACCTTTTTGACTCTTGATCCACTGTTTTTGTTTAAGTTTGGGATCACAAGTGAGTTCAATTTATTGATTTTCTATGTCAGTAGACACTTTAACTGTTATTATATTATCTACCGTAAAATATGGTTCTTCAATGCATTCATAACTTATTTGATTTCCTAATTTAAAATTCTATATTATAAACTTATTTTTTTTTTTAACAAAAAAATCTATCACGACCCATTTTTATAGATTACGCGGCCCATGATTGGGTAGCGACCCACCGGTTGAATACCACCACTGGTTTAGACTTCCTTTTTATAAAGGATAATTTTTTTTATTATAGTTTATTTATATTATATCACGCTTGTTCTTTGCCTAGTTTAGTAGTTCGCAGATGTTATGTTTATGTACCTCCAATAAGCTATTGTATTATCAAATATCTATGTACAGCATCGTCTGTTTACCTGTGCGAAAATATCGTACATCGTTTGCGCATCGTCTGTTTACCTGCATCAAATTATTATGTATCATATGCGCATCAAAATTCTTAACAATAGAAAGGTGTAATAATACTTGTACACACATATAATATTATATAGATAATGAAAAATTTAATATACATAGGCACAAGTTTTTGTTCAATAAGCATTTAAAGTTCAAATGTTGACAACATTTATCAAAAGCTCAAAAATTTGCAAATTATTTTGTAGTAAAAAATTTAACACTCGGTTCAATTAGGCACATTACATGGTCATAGTTATAGTAAACAATATTCATATAACATATAGGTAGTTTGAGTAAAAATGAATTCAACTAAATTGTGTTCAGTTCATTTAGGATTGAATTTTATGATTAAAGTTAGAAAACAACGCGCTTTTGGGTATACACCGTTTTTTCAGTTCTATTATTAAATAATATTGATGCGCAAACGACAACCGGTGCTATGTCCTATAGTGTTCACAATTTACATAGGTATGCGTCTGAACCATAAATAATATTACATATAATCATTATCAGTGGTATTATCACTGATAATTATATTTTTTTTATTTCCTACTGAAATATATTATGTAGGGATTATTTCTATCAATATACATTTCGAAAAATAAGGTAAATATAAAATATAAATCCATATTCAATAACATATATAGTTAAATAGGTATATTATATTTGGGCATTTTGAATAGAATAAACTTAAAATGCCAGTAAGGTGAAATATGTAGCATTGAAAAATTAGGAATTAGTTAAGGGGTGTGTGGGAGGGCAAAGCCCCCCGCGGATCTGCGTTGAGTAATTTTGCACTTGGAACGCAGTTTATAAATTGTTGGATTGAACTCCTCTACTTAATAATTCCCAATTCGAGCACTGCATATTATAGCCATATAGGTACTTGACATTAGTGGGTAATAAAATTTATAAAACGGTAATTTAAAATACTTGCATGTATATACTTCTATAATATATATTATATTACGTATACGTAAAACAACGTGTTATCTTTGAACACGGGGATTTTTTAGTACACAGTCGTGTTATATTTTCGGCAGGTAAAAAGGACAATACCTATATTTTTTGGGGCACAATCGTGTTGCGTTTTATACAGATAAAATTATAGAAAGTGCGCAATCGTGTAACGTATCTGGTAAAATAAGGAAGCAATAGATCAATTTTTTAATTTTGAACTATTAAAAAAATTATACACTGCTACATATTGCATGCTAAACACACCTATTTTAATATATGTTTACATGGTTAGGTATTGGTTACCTACTTGCCCGTTATCTATTTTTAGCATGTCAATGTGCAAGTGTATCATGCATGTGCAACATAATAATATACAATGTGTTCAATCATATGCGTAGACTCATTATGTATTCTATAATTTAGTTGTTAGCTATTCATTAATTATGGTTATTAAAACTTGAATTGAAAAAAAAAATGGTTATAAATAATGTAGATACTAAAAATATTTCCTAAGACCAAGAACAAAAACTCATTTATTTTAATCTTTCTATTCAACTATGGAAGCAATACGATTAATAATCTAATTTATATTAGATGTACTACGTATTCCTAAATATTAAAATGGAATTCAATTCACAGTATATTATATCTACTATTTTCAATTATATTTAGGGATTGAATTTTTATGCAAATACTCAAACTATAATATAATATAATATACTGTTTATTGAATTAAATTACATGGTATTTCCGTGTTCACTCGGCCACCTTGACTTTTAGGCATTGTACATTATAATAGTGTTATCTTCGCGGCCAGTAAAAAATAGATTTTTAGGATTAATAATGAATTTATAATATGAACAATTTATTTTGCTGTATTAGTACGAAAAAATGTCTTTATTGTCATGTATTCTGGCGGATATAAATTTTATATTACATAATAAATATAAAATATTATTTTTTTTTTATTGATTAATATACCATCGCCCATTACCTATCATCGCCGTTGATACCGTTTTATAAGGACTGAACAAAATAGTTTTTTATTAATTTTTTGATTGTTAATTAATACTTTCCTTAAATACATTAATTTGGAATATTTTAAAAATAATACGAATTTAAGATACATATATCAACTACCTATAAAATTAGTCGGATCGCCCAAATGTCTAATAGTGATATCGTTTTGAGAATCAAAAAATCATTTGTAAAAAAGTATAATATATTGAAGTTAAATGAAAGTGATATAAAGATTATATCAAATTTGTTTATGTTAAAATAATTGGTTCTCATTTGCGGTGCAATTGATAAAATTTATAAAAACACAACCAACTAGAATACCACGTTAAAAAATATGAGTTTCCTACACACAGGCCATAGCCACAATAATGGTATTATATATATGTATAATAATGGTGAATATAGACAGCTGTCGCCTGTCAGCTGAAAAGTAAACTTTTAGATTTGAGAATCAATAATAAATATCTTGGCCATTATCGATATTATTTTTCGAGAAGCAGGTAGGTAGATCATTTTTGACATGAAGATATTTTTAAAACCCATCATATTAATATGCAGGAACACAATATTCTCTGCTGAGTGCAGATATTATATAATTATTTGAAAATAGTAGGTAGACTTCATAATATGGTAATCAAATATAAATTTTTTTCTATATTACAATATTATTTAGGTATTGATAACATGATGACATATAAAAACACGATTCGTAAACAGGTCAAATTGTGGCAAAAAACAACATAAACATGCCAACCATGCATATAACATGGCACGTGCAAGTGATGCAAATGTTACAAATATTGTCTGTGAACTTAGTAGATCCAACAATATTTCTCACATGGTTTAAACTTTCCCAGATGATATTTTGATTTAAACAATACCACAATGGGAGTCAGGAACATTCGTTCGATTTTTTTTCACGATGGGAATTATTTTTAAATGTATTTACGCGTCAACGTTTGAAAAAATACCAATCCTAAACAAACGGGTTTTTCATTATCAATGAGATCGACGAAGAAACTTGGTTCTAAATCAACAGGAAGAGTATAATATGCAGCAGGCTGTTTTCAATATAAAATAATGGTAACTGATTGTAATTAATTGTCTTGACGTTGAATTGACCTTCAAACATAATATTACCTATTACTTATAGGTATGGCTAACTAACTGAACTCTGGAACAGATATTCAAAATGCTGTATTATAGCCTATAGGTGATGGTTTTTTCTGAGCGATGAGCTTGATATTATATTGTTACGTAACCATGATTACCATAATACCATATGGTGTTCTATGTGACTTTTCCAACGTTAAAATAAATTACAGTATTTTTCAATTTTACCCTTTGGAGTCTGAAATAAATTATTGGATAATCCTAACATTTATGCTAATATGTATGTTACCAAGGTGAAAAGTGAAAACTCGCTATATGGTAGAGATCTGCACGGTCTGGTCTAGACCGATTCCGACCGGACCTGGTCTGGTATTTTTCCGTCTTTGTGTAGGTATTGTAATTTAATGTGGTTTGGTCCGGTTCGGTCTCTTTGTCTGAAAAAAAAAAATTGTCCGGTCCGGTTTAGTCCTTAAAAAAATGGTCCAGTCCGGTCAAATGTATATTAATTTAATTTATATTTATAGTGATCTGCATTTTGAATGTCGATTTAATATTATAATTTTAAATATAATTTAATATAAAATAATTTATATTACGTTGAAAAATAAAAAACATTACCATGATAAAATCTTGAATTTATTATGCATTTTTAAGTTTTTAGATTGCTACAAGAACAAGTTATCAAAAACTTGTACACATATCCAAACTTTTTAGCTATAAAATTGAAAATTGTATATATTTTTAATTGTAAAATAATTTGCAAATTTTAGTTTAGTATTAATGTTGTCCAAATGTAATCTTAAAACTCTTATAAAAAAAGGGTGATCATATTGTATATTCAATATTTTTAAATTGCTAAAATTAAATCTTACAACAACTCTTGTTTTAAATTTCCAAGCTTTTTAAACTTAAAATTGTTATTAACATATTATTTTATAGAAAAAAAAACGATACAATTCGAAATCTTTAAATACCTATAAAATGATACCTAGATGCTATTAGATTAAATATTTTAGATATTTTTCAACTGCTGTAAAAATAATTTTTGAGGAATGTTGTATTACATTTTCAAACTATTCTACATACAAACAAAAATTTAATCATACATAAGTTTAAAAAAACCAAAATATGTCTAACATTTCAAATGTCTACCTGTAGCACAGAAATATCCTAAACGCATTTTGAAATTTATATCAAATCAAGAAAATGCGAATTGAAATATTTATTTTGTGAAAAATGCAAGTCCCCACAGTTATTCATTTTTAAATCACAACAAAGAAACAAAATTAAGTTTGTCGGAAATTGCATTGGTTTTGCTTAAAAATTCCCGGTTTTCCTTAATTTTTTTTCTCAATTATTTAAAAGAAGTTCCGGGAATTATTTACTTTTTAATTTTGAGTCCCCAAAGAATTTGTTACTTGAACATTATTACGTTATCGTTTTATCCGGAAGATGGTATCGAACCAATAATAGTGTGAATGCGTCTATGCGAGAGATTTCAAGAGCCGACAGTGTAAACGGTCACCGACCAACACTTCGGCGGCGGCAATCTCATCACACGTTGACCTTATAAACTGGTAGGTTTGAAAGGTTTGTTCTGACTGTATACCTACGTATTATACTGACAGCGTGTTGTCGGCGACATGCGACGGCTGCACGCAATCGAAATTTATTATTATTATTATATAATGATAAAAAAAATCAACTAATAATAAATAACAAAAACGTACTGTCAGACATGTTTTGTTTTTTGCTTACGGCAGCTACATCGGCGTCGGTGTTCACCGTAGTCTGTACAGTCATCAAAAAGTATGCAATAATAATAATAATAACATAGGCGTGTCCAACTACGTCTCATCGCAATGTATAATAATATTATTATAATACGAATAGCAATAATAATAATAATAATAATAACATGATGATGATGGTAGGGGTTGCACGAGCGGCGAGTCTCTCGTCGACGAATTAGCTATACCACCGCCGTCCGACAACTCGTGTTCGCGTATATCTTATTCTTGTTTATGTTTACGAGTCGGATTGCGATCGACACACACGCGCAGTCTTATCTTTCACGGTGACCGAAACAGCCGAACAGCGCTCGCGAGACACAGAATATAATATTACAACGCGACTGAATATTGTACGAATTCGTTGTTCCGCGTTAATACCTACCTATAATATTATAATATACGTACGAAATATCGGCTTTTATTTCGTCGATATCACAATGTTATTGATGTGCACTTACCTATTTCCCATACGATGGTCATACGCAGCTGCAGTTGACACGCGAGTGGTGTGATTAATACGGTGTTCGTTGAGAAAATAATAATATTATCGTATTATTATTATTATAAAATTAAATCAATTCACATTTTTTTTAAGTGCGTTTTTATTCGTACGCTTGTTTTTATTTATTTTTTAATATCCGGCCGACAACCACACCATCGCGGTCCTAAGGGTCTATCGAGAAGGTCACGATTGGTCGCGATGGCCCGCGGCACTGTGCGTTTAGCGTGACCCGACTGCTGCAGGGGCCCAGAGTTCCGAGCATAGAAAAAAGATTAAATGGTTCAGCGCTGCTCTTGGTATCTCAAATAGTTTTATTTTGATATTATTATTATAAACACGATAATCATAGTCATATCATATTAAACGTTTTAGTGCTAGAAAACCGAGTAAAAATGATTAACTTCCTGTTGTCGTGCGATACGTACACTCTCGCGGTGACCGCGCTGCTGATAATCGTGGTCTTGTACTGGGTGTTCGAGGTGCACTATTTTGCCCGGACGCTGTGGTGTGCGACCATGTGCCGGATCCTGAAGAAGTACGTGCACATATTGGACACCACATCGTACTCTTCGGCGTGCCTGACCACGGACGTGGACTTCCTGCTGTTCCACATGAACAACTCGAGGTACCTGCGGGAGGTGGACTTCGCCCGGACAGAGTTCTACACGCGCACCGGGCTGTGGACGGCTATCCGGGAGAAGGGTGGGCTGCCCGTGCAGGGCGGTACCAGCATCCGGTACCGGAAGTTCATCCGGACGTTCAGCCTGTACAGCATATCGTCCCGGATCATTTACTGGGACCGAGACTCCATTTACATGGAGCACCGGTTCGTGAGCCGGGGCGACGACTTCGTCAACGCCATCGTGCACTGCCGGCAGAGGGTGATCAACTGCGACGTCGAGGTGTTGATGGGTGAGTTGCTGGCCAAAGGCGCCAAGGAGAGGCCCGGCGACCTGCAAGAAGCGCCCAGGATGAAGCCCGAGTGCCCGTTGGAGATCCACCACTGGATTCAAGCGAACCTAGTGTCCAGCGCCAACCTGCGCAACGGAAACTGATCGAGATCAAGTCTCCCCAACAACCCCCTTTAATTCCCGCCCCACCACGACCGTTCGAGTCCCCGTCGTCGATTTAACTCGTGGCAGTGAGCTCGCCGAGGCCTGCCGTTTTGAGACCGTTCCGAGGATGGCCCCAGGTCCCGTGGACGGCAACCCGCCTCGTGAGACGTTACCGATCGGATTCCGGTAGGTTTACGCAGCTTTTTCGATTTTGGTCGCTTTTCCGCGTCGGAGCCATAGGTCTCATGGTTCCCCGGTCGCCTTCAAACCCCGATGACGGAACTTTAATAATAATATTATATTATACCACACATTAATTATTACGTTTTTTGACTGAATTTTAACGTCACTTTACGTCGTTATGGGAACATTATTTTCTTAGGCCATTTTATTGTTGCATTTATACTCGTAACTGCATACGTAGAATTTCGTTTTTTTTTAAATGTATATTATTTATTTTCATTATTTATTATTTATGTATTTGACGGGCGACGTCGCGTTTCGTGTAATTCGTTTTAACCAATCGCACACGCCCTTGTTTTTGATCTAAATATTGCTTAGCCCTGCTACAATTTGTTATTGTTTTGGGAACGACCTAGGTACTCGGGAGCTGATTTATGTAAATAATAATTGTTGTAACTCTAATAATATTATGATCGATGCAATTCTAGTCATTAGTTATTTTCTTAATTTCGTTTTATACACAATACTTTTGTAACGATAAGATAAATACGTTTTTTAAAGTTTAGTATGTTAAAAAATAACTTGATTTCAATAATAATTATTTTAATTTTATATCACGTAAACTTTTTATAGTGTGAAAACACGAGTACTGATGTCTTTTACCCTTGTACAAATTATTAATTTAGAGTAGGCATAGGCTAATAACCGATCTTGATCGTTTTGAATATTGTGATATTGTATATAACATTTAATTTTTTATTTCTGTATTACTATTTTTTTTTGGACTTTGTGTAAAAAAGAGTGGACCGTAGGTACGTGCTCACAACTGTTTCACTGAAGCGTAGACACTTGTTGTTTATTGTTTGTTAGCAACGAGTGAATTTAATAAGTGTAAACTATTATTATAGTATATTATAACTTGTGTTTTTTCACTCAAAATTAAGAATTGTTCATCCTTTAAATGCTAAACAATGTTTAATAACAAAAATCATTTACGTCAAGAGCCCGTGTATTACACTATTATTACCACAGTAGCATATATTATTGTACCTATTTTCACACGTTTAGATCATCAACTCCGATGGATCTGTTATTATCAGAATAATAATATTATTTTTATTTTCAAGGTTACCTAAGGTATATTATTTTAACATAATAACTATAATGGTTTTTGGTCGTGATTCTAGCTGTATACATTCCGAATTATTCTATTGAAATAATACCCAGACAAGCATTCATAGAAGCTCCCATATTGTGATATAATATAAAATACGTTGTATTAATGAAATGTTATCACGGATGAATGATTGGCCGCTTTTTTGGTAAAACGACAAAGGAAATTAATAGTTCTATGGCTGTGGTTCAGTGGATATTATTTAAAATTAGGTACAGATTTTCTTTTGATTTTCTTTTTCAAGGACCATTAATGTAACAGCCGCTGTTGAAATTTATGACGGTAACCAGCGGCGCAACTATAGGGCTGAAATGTTGGGGGGGGGGCTGCCACCTGACATTACATGAAAAGTAACCCGTGGGGTGACGCCCTTATATGTTCACTTAAAAACATAAAAAAAATCATACAAACAAAATCAATTATTTATTTACTCAAGTATTTAATTATAAGTACCTTATGTTTTAATATTTATATTATAATTTTCAAACATTAACAATAATATTTTTTGTTTAATACATTTATAATATATATTATAAAAAGCGGATAAGTGGACGTCGCTCTGCTGTACTGTAGGTTACAAGTGAGTCATTGTATAATGGATTGTATTAGAACTTGAATTCAATAAAATTCTATCATTGTATAAGAAAAACGATTCTGAGCGGAGACGGTTTGTCGTCTGGATAGTTGATATTTTATATTGTCATTATTTATTATATCATGTAAGTTGAATTAATATTATAATGTTATTATTTTTTATTCGTTTCTATGGTAATAAACAAAGAGTTAGAAATTAAAATCCAATTTTTAGCGGTTTTTCATAATTTTTCGGTGGTTTTTACCGTGGCATTAAATAACTATTGGTAAAATCGAAAAATTACCTCTCTAAAATACCATATTGATCCAATTTGCTAATAGATAAGGTACTATATGTTGAAGTCAAATCACTCCTTCTGGTAGAAAAAAAAAATTAAATAAACACCATTGTAAAACCACTTGTTTCCTCGCTCCGCTCAGAATATATCCCCGAAATAAAATACTAATAATATTTTAACGATATGTAAATAATTATTATTATTATTAGAATTATAGTTAGATACAATATTTAAAAGATTATAAAATAAAAATATTTCGAATGATCGATACATCAAATAAAATAAATAATTATTAAACAAATAGTCAATGAATGTAGGTACCTATAATCTCCGATCTTTTAAAAGAAAAAGAAACATATTAATATGTTTTTTAATTTAGTGACATAAAACAAAACAATATTATTGTTAATTTTTGAATATTATTTATTATTTATTAATTTTTTATTGAAAAGTATAGGTACCTTTTATTGGTTAATATTTTAGGAAAGAATTGAATAATTTATTTTGAGGGGGCTATTACAAGTTAGCTCCCCCTCTAGTTGCACTATGACTGTAACACGTATAGGCACTTACAGCATCCAATGAATAGTATAACAGTATTTAAATCGTGGCAATTGTAAAAAGAAATAAGTTTTAGGATATTCACATTTTAAACGTTCTAAAAACGAAACAAAAGTGAAATACAATTTTACTAACAGTCGACTGAAACAACAGTAGATAGAGGTACTTACTATAAGTAGGTACCGACACGACACACGTGCTATGAACGGTTGGCCTTTGTTTGAAACATGTAAACATTTTGTCGATTAAAATGTCAGCACGTGATTATAATTGCATGAATTATTACATAATTTGCCAACCTCTAAGCCGCGGGATAATAATATACACATGACACCATGATATTATTTATTGCCGTTGAATGTACTTACTCCGAAAGGCCATTCGGTGGTTTATATTGTGTATAAAGATCAAACCGAATAAAATGGAACCGTTATTGAGAATTGATGAACATATTATAATATTATAAAATGTTGTGTTTTCCATTTCATAACCGTATCGTGAACATTCGGCATTCCGAGCTCAGAAACATAATATTATTACGTGTCACCGCAGCAGCAACACACAACATCAAAACAGGTTTAAACGTGAAATCTCGTAATGTTACAGATACCTATACCAAAAGTTTTTTCTTGACCTACTGCGGCCACTCTTACTTTTTGTTGAAGCCTTAAGTCATTTTAAATGATAACCGGTTATTGGATACTACACAACATACTTAAGACGCATCTTACCGGTATGCCGTACCTATATTCGTATAAATACACATAATATAATATTGTAAAATACGCGGAGTTTGTCGTTTGCGCATCATTAGTACCTCAGGTAAGAAATTTGATAGGTCGTTTGCGCATCGCAAACTTTAACAATAGAAAGGTACCTACTACCTATTACCTATCTATACCTATTAGTGACATGACCGGATATATTGGTGAGATAATATGTATAACTGATAAGTTATACAAGTACGGAATGTTATACTAAGATGTGGAACTTTTTAAAGGAGTTGTGTGGTTCTTTTAATTTGTCGTTCATGCCTAATTTAATGAGAGCCGATTTTGAAATAAGCGCTCATATTGCAATTAAGTTTGTTTTTCCAGAATGCAAAATACATTTATTATAATACGTCCACATAATATGGTCTACATCAATATGATCGTACCTACTTACGTGCATAGGTCAAAAAAACATTGTTAATAACATTAAAACAATGATAATGAAGAGTAATAATAATGCAGATCTTAATAATAATAATAATAATAATAATAATAATAATAATAATAAAATGAAATCAGTGTTTGGTGTTAACATAATATATATGTGTCGAGCGAACGTACATTATAATTATTATAGGTACTTACCTATACACGTTACCTAGGTAGGTATACCGTATACGTCTTACACCTAATACCTATTATGTTAGATCCTTATTGATAATATTCTGATACTAGGATATTGGACGTTATTTATAATAATGCCATGAAATCGATGATAAAAAAATATAGGTAGGTACTAGGTATTACATTTTTTAATAATTGTATACCTACCGACGGCTTCCTGGATTATGGTGATTTAAAACAGTGTTATGTTATCATTAAGACGAATGGGTAGGAACCAACTCCAAATGATTCAATGATCCAACATGATCATGCTTAGCATGTCATATTGCTATGATATAATATATGTTATAAACTAGGTATTTAACTATAACAATATAATATCTGAAGCATTAAAATGTTGACAACATTTAATTATAATTGTGTTTGGTGGAAAAAAATGGCAAACGGTCTTTTAATGGAACTTCAGCAAGAAATGGAAACCAGTAAGTACCAATATAATATTTAGTAATTAAATAGTTTAAGTTTTTGTATGAATAAATTTTTACTAATTACAGTATGGTTATTTCACTGGAGCAGTAAGCGGGTTGGATGGTAACAATAAATATATTGAAGTTAATAAAATAAATTTCAAAAAATTATTATAATTTTACACCGTAGTTTTTATCAATTTTATTATTTTTTTTTTAACATAGGTACATAACTTATTATACGTACCAGTTCTATTAATTAGCATTATTAAAAAGAGTTATTTATATATGAGACTTTTTGGTTCAATCATTTGTTACATAATTTTGATGAGTTACGCGAGTGTGTTACACATGACGTATCTCCGCAGATGCTGTTATACAGTACAGTTTTATTGTTTAATATGTTTTTGAATATAGTTTGAAGTACAAATATACAACATTATATTTATAAATATACGTATAATATTTTATAAACGAAAGAAGGTTCATTTTTTTGCTTTTATGAGAATTGTATTTTTTGGTAATCGGAAAAAAAAGTCCCGGTAAAAAAAATCCTACACTAGAAAAAAAAGTCCCGAAAAAAATGAACGAAAATATATCAAAATTGAAGTATAAATACGTTAAAATTGTATGGAAAAATACATTAAGGTTACATAAAAAATCATACAATATAATAAAAAATAGAAGGGAGCTTACATATCTATATAGTGTATATATTATAATATATATATATTTAATTTTCAAGTTCCTTAATGAAGATCATATTTTTGGCTTTTGCTTTAATTTAGTAATTTACTATTTAGTTTTAGTGTAGTGATAATATGGAATATATCAAAACAGGCATTTTTAACAGGCGTAAGTCATAAAATAAGAAAGAGGTCAAGGGTGTACCTAATTATAATATAACATTTTTATAGCATTATTATTATAATAAATTATATTGGTACTATAATTGTGTTTATTATTGACTATTGTATTACATTTTATTATTTTAGACTTGTATTAAATTAAATTGTATTATATTTTAATATGTGATTTAAGTAAGTAATTAACATTTTTTACGATATTATATGATTTTTTTATGTAATTTTAATGTATTTCTCTATGCAATTTTAACATATTTATACTTCAATTTTGATATATTTTCGTTAATTTTTATCGGGACTTTTTTTCCCTAGTGTGGGATTTTTTTTTACAGGGACTTTTTCCGCGATTCGTAATTTTTAGTTTTGTTTCTAGATAGGTAGGTCGTAGGTCACTTACATTAACTATCAAACAACCAAAGAAAGGCATATACAATGGCATTTATATATATTATTGCATAATATATTTGGGTAGGTAACTCATATTACTAAAACCAAGGGTTCAGTTTAAAAAAAAAAATGTTAACCTACTTTAATGTTAATCTACATTAAAAATTAGACTACCAGTGATTGATAAATGACTAAAAATTTCTTAAAAACAAAAACAAAACGCTATTGGCACTCTATTGGTGCCATTGAGTAACATGCATTTTGGTTCTAATAATAATATGCTATTAGACTCTATTTAAATTACCCATAATAATTTAGAACAATGTTTAATGTATTGAAAAGACATCACACGAGTATATTGCAATAGTAATATAGCATGAAAGTTGCTTATACGTCTTGGGGCGGTGTCTCAGTAATCATTTTTGGTTTGCCGTCAATTCGTTTATTAAGTCCATTAGTCTTTGGTAGGATATGATGTAATATTTATATCTATTGAATGATTGTTTATTTTCATTTGAATATTTTTTATTTTTATACTAACTCTGCTAATAACATAATTATCAAGTTTAGTAAATTAAAAATATATTTTCATTGTATACCTAGTTAAATTATTATTTAAATTTGTTGTTAAATTAATTTCAATCTCGCATTCGCGTACGATGTAATGGTTTGACTTACGGGTGAGAAAATTACAAAAAAGAGTTTAAAAAAAATCTTACGCTCAATATATATTTAGATGTTGTCTGTCGATTGTCCGACTACATAATTTATAATATGACGTCGTGTATCTACTAAAACTAATAATACGTGAATTACATTTTAAGTTATTACTAAAATATGTGGTCAAATTGTGATTTGAGATTATGTGTTGTATGCTCCTCATACTAAATGTGTATTTAGTTTTTTAATTTGTAATTAACACGTGTCACATGGAAGTTTCTGCGTCATAAATAATTGGTTTAGTATTCCCTTAAGAGAATAATGAGTAGTAAATCACATTTGGCATGCGCATGTCTAACCTATAAGTTATAATAGAGTATAATGTCGGGATGTCTAATCCGGCAAAATGAATAGTACATCTTGCATGCAAAAACAATTTAAATATGATTATTGGGTATACTTTTAAGATCCTAAAATAGATAAACAATACACACGTTATACATTAATGAAAAAACAACAGGTATCTATGATAAAGAACGTGAAACAACAAAACAAATCATGTAGGAGGTATAATGTATAATATAATGTATATTATTATATTATAATCATAATATTATTGGGTAGTGTATTTCAAATACACAGTAGGTAGGCACTTGATTAAATAGGGCGATACGTGGTCAGCGCATATACAAAATTATGGCAACCTCAAGTCCTTGGATATTATACTTAGGTATTATATATTAATCTTATAAATTGGTGCAGACCTATAATTAACAAAATCACATAGGAATATATAATATAATTTTATTTTATCAACGAATATCATTGACGACTAAATTGTAAATAATTAATTACTATGACCCAAGAGGTCAATATGATATACACGTTTGGATGTTAATAAAAGTTGTTTATGATTCGTAATATATTATACATCTAATTTAAGTTATTTAATGATTTTACATTGCTTAAAGGCAGACATATCGCTTTCCACTGAGTTGTTGACTAGAAAACTATGAATAAAATGTAAATTAATAAAAATAAATTATTGTAACTTTTTGATTATAAAATACCATGTAAGTGGTTATTTTAGAAATGTTAACAAAGTAAATAAGAAAGACTTTTACAAACTAAGCTGTTAAATTAGAATTCTTGTGGAAATGTTTTTATTGTTAAAAAATTTATATTCTATAAATGAAAATATTGTAATTTTAGTTTCTATTGTCATCGACATACAAAAAAATAAAATATCCAATATAAAACTTTAAACTTTTCAGAAAGTTCAAATCTCCCTAAACCCGTTTTTATAGTATCAATAACCTAATTGTTTTTATTATAATAAATTTCTAAAACTTGCAAGCCTAATGTATTTATTTACAACATAAATATTTATACATCTATGATTGTTTAAATAATTGGTTATCTTCAGAATTTAAGAAGATCCCACACAATTTTGGTTAGGATAGATAAACATATAATTTGTATGACTCTGTATTCATGAATATTTTATATTATATTATAACCTTCCAATAAAAAGCCAGGCTTTGAATCTGTATTATGTATGCTTTCATTCGTTTCAATACTATAAAATCCATTACTAATTTCAGAAAAAGTTATGATATAATTAACTATGAAGTTCATATAGTCGACTATAGAAATGTAAGATACATTTTTTTTGTCATTTTTATTTGAGAACTATAATATTATGTACTTTTAATTTTAGATTCTGAGCGGAGAGATAAATGTATTGGTTTTACAATGATGTGTGTGTTTTTTTAAAAAAATTTTTTTTAGTTGTGTCAATCATCGCCTTTTAGACAGAAAAATGTCTCAGATTTTCTTCAACAGCATCTTTTTTGTAGTAAAATGAATCAAGTTGGTACTTTGGGGGGTCAAAAGTAAGAAATTCCCAGTAGTTAAAAGGGCCGGAAAAACAAAAAAAAATTAAGGATAAACGGGATTTTTACACAAAATGTTCGACAAAAAATTATACACTATGTTTATTTTATAAGCATTTAAAGTTCGAATTTTGCCAAAATTTATTAAATTAAAAATTTTAAAACGGTTTGTAGTTAAATATTTATTAAAAGTTCAACTCTTATAGCTAATAAGGGTTGAAAATTTAAACAAGGTTTTATGGTTTAACACAAAAAAGAATAACCGTAAATACTTGAGATTTTCACAACATTTTTATAATAGTATTTTCTATAGATGGTATAATTTAAAAAATAATTATACTCTTTTTGAGATATTTACATTTAGACATTTTAAATTTTAAATTTTTTAGTTTTAGATTTTGAGTGAAACGATGAATGTATTGATTTTACAATGATGTTTGTTTTTATTTTTATTTTTTTTGTGTCTGTCATCACCTTTTAGGACAGTAAAATTGCTTGGATTTTCTTCAACAGTAGCTTTTCTGACAGGAAAGTGAATCTAGTTGGTATTTGGGGGGGGGGGGTCAAAAGTAAAAATTTCCCAGTAGTTTTCACAAGTGCCGGGAAAAACAACATAAAAATTAAGGAAAAACGGGAATTTTTACGCAAAATCTGTTTTCGAGAAAATCGATTTTGGTTTTTGGTATAACTCAAAAACAAAATATGAACGTATATACATATGCAATTTTCAGTGTTTGTTTAAATTTGCATTTTCTATACACGATGAAATTATCAAAACATTATGATTTGTTTTTAATTGTTTAGGAACATTTTCATTTTCCATTTTTTTTTCTAAAAATATCAATAAAATTTTATTTGTTGGTTAAAAAAGCTTGAAAATTTAATAGAAGGCTTCTAGAAAATTGTTTCAAAGGCAGATGAAAAATATTAAAAATCATTGGTCACAGTTTTTTTTTATAAGCATTTAAAGTTCAAAAATTGACAAAATATGGAAAAATCACGAAAATTAGCAAATTATTTTGAGTTGAGAATTCGAAAAAATTTTTATTTTTGAATCTAAGGTTTTAAAATGTAATGCAAGATTCCTTATAAGATTATCTACCTTTATCAAAAAAAAAATGTCTAAAAGAAAGTCAAATTAAATTGTTATGAGCATTTGAAATACACATTTTTACAACATTGGATATTCACTCGATTTCTCATGTAGCGATTTCCTTATTTTGTTGTAATTCAAAAACGAATAACTGTAGATACATGAAAATTTCATCGAATGTTTATATTAGCTTTTTCTATACACCATACAATTTTGAAAATATTTTAACTCTTTTTGAGCTGTTCACGGACATTTTCAGTTTCAAATTTTTTTAGTTTTTTTATTCTATAAATATCAGTAAAGTTTTATCTGTTGGGCCAAAACGTGTAAAAATTTAATACAAGGCTCCTGATATATTGTTACAATATTAGTTGAAAAATATTAAAAACACATAAGCACAATTTTTTTTTATAAGCATTTAAAGATCAAATTTTTTCAAAATGTATCAAATTTAAAATTGAATAATTATTTTGTAGTTAAAAAAATAAAAATTTATAAAATGTTCAACTTTTATATCTAAGGATTGAAAATTTAAAACAAGATTCCACGTAAGTAGTTATATCTGTTACCAAAAAATCTAAAAAATACATAAGCACAGTTTATTTTTATAGTAATTTTATGTTCAACTTTGGACAAAATTACATAAAAAAACCTAGAATATCTATTTTAGTTATTTTGTTGTGATTGTGTAATATTATTCGTGGGTACTTGAAACTTCTTAAGTACACTATTATATATCTATGGAGTATGGACTATGATAGTATCAGGGTTTGTTGTTGACGTATATAACGCATTATAAGTACCTAATGGATATTGTGATATGATTAATTTGGAATTTATTATATAGGTACCTATTTTAGGTAATTTTTTTTAATACGATAGATAAGTAGGCATATAATATGTCTTATACCTAGACTGACATACCGTCTCCGCTCAGAATCGTTTTACTTATACAATGATATTATATCATTGAATTCAAATTTAATACTATCCATTATACAGTGACCCACTTGTAACCTACTGTACAGCAGAGCACCTTTTTTTCTATAAATATTCATAAAAAATGTTTGCTGGGAAACGAGAATCAAAATTTTTTTAAAATTGGTGAAAATTGACTATGACGTAAACATTAATTTTAAATATTTGCGAATCGTCATTGAGGTCAAATACGCTTAATCAAAGGCCCAGATATTAGACTTTGGCCATCAGGAACAGTGTTACGGATAGTGTTGAATTCCTCGGATAACTGCAGGTTGCTTGCTTAAATGTCCAATATTTTAAAAGTTGCGTATCAAGTTGAGTAAATTATCTTGGCATAGTATTTTTTCTAGTTTAACTAGTATACAGTCTTGTAAAGTATTCGAATATAAGTATATTACTAGAGGGTACCATCGGTGGATGTTTTCCCTCATCTTGTGTTTCATCTTGTGTTTCATGTTGTTTTTTTTTATATGTATGTATATAGTGTTATATCTGTTATCAATTCTGCCTATTGTGTAATATTATATAGATTGTAGATTTTAATGTATTTTTTAAGTATTTTGAATACTTTTTAAAAGTATTTTTAACAAAATTTAAATAATTGTATTAAAATACCATGAAGTCCATTTTATTAATTTAAATTTATAGTTTTTCACAAAAAAATTACATCAATAAAAATAATATTGTTTTCGTTGAAAACTAATATTATGTTTTTGTGTTGTTAAAGTAGGTAATAAGAATATTTAAAATTAAAAAAAAATACCACATTAAATTTTATATGGTTTCTGTATTGTATTATAGTTTTTTAAGAAAATTGAAAATTGAAAATCTAATAATTTTAAAATAGTTCCATATTAATAAGTTAGTAAAACTTTTTTTATTTTATTTTTCTCGTTAAAATTCAATCAATATTAGTTGAAAAATATAAATAATATATGTAATTATTAATTTATATAATATAATAAATCTATGGTAAGTAATAACATAATAGGTACCTTTACTGATGTACAATATATATATACATATATATAATATATTATATAGAATAAAATTAAAAAAAAAATACTTATATTTGTATTCAAATACTTTGTGAGTATTCGTTAAATTCCTTTTTTTAATAGTATTTTAAAAGTATTTTTAATACTTTTTTATTCGAATACTAGTTTTTTATCTTAATACTTTTTCAAAAGAATTTTTTACAAGACTGCTAGAATATTATGTCTAGATGCCTAGCTAGTGTGTTAAATTAAAATGTTTGTATACATAATATCGATTATCAATATTTTCACATTTCACTACAAGTACAAATTTAAAGAAAAAAAAGTAGTTCTTTTTGAAAAGGGAAATTTGTATCACCACAAGATGCCTATTAAATGGTAAAAATTACTAAGTATTTGAAAGTTCGGTTTTTAAATATATTCAAATATTTTAATAAATGTATAATTAGTAATTACAGTAGAGAAAAGGGTTCTTGGTGGAACACGTAATATTATTTGATAGCGTAAACCGACCGTGAAATAGTTTTAATCGTGAACGTAGTACTTATAGGCTATAATATATATATTTTTCTCCGAAATAATTTGTTATTGTTAAGCACACAGTTGCATATTTTGCATGGATCTTATTAACAATGTTTTGAAAATTTGATCTTCCTTGATAAGGAAGAATTATTGTTTCAGGAGTTCAAACTAATTGGAAGAATAAAATTGCTCAAGTCAGTATTATACCTATATAACTCGGTATTATAAACAATGGTAAGCACAATAACAATTAATGATTTTGATTTCCATCATAACGTAGTCATGTAGATGCCAAATATTAAAAATTAAAAATATACCATTATTGTTAGGTACATCTAATTTTTCTTCCGGATGCGCCCGACGTACCGAGGTTTATCCCCTCAAGATTGATTTATTTTATTAATGAGGGACTTCAGCTTTAAATAAATTACTTTGAAGCGGCTAAGCCCCCTCAACTAGCAAGATCCTCTCGATTACAGCCTAACATGTTCATCATTACGAAGGTTGTTATAATATATTTATTTTTATACATTTATGTATGAGCTATTATTAACTATTTAATATTGCTTAACATTAATTGTAGTGTCAGTGTAGGTTTAATATTGTGATCGTTATCATGATGATACCTATAATATAATAATGATTATATAAACATGTTACCTATCCAAAATAACTTATCCAAGCGACGTGGTTATTGATTTTTATTAAAATAAAAAAAAATTTATATTATTTTGAAAATCCAGCGTCGTCCATAGTAAATTATATTACTTCAACTTATAATAATTTAAAAATAAGACGCAGAATATTGAGCACTGACCATAATATAAATATATTACTTCTTGCTAATCTTGGCACAGGATAGTCTGATTGTGATAAAGTGATATTATAATATATTGCTTCATTGTCGGGAATAGCAATAACAATAATTAAGATCGATAAATAACTTTGAGCAAACTGACAGAACTAATTTATGATAGTTGAAATGTTTTTAAATAGGTGATTATAATAGTAACTTAAGGATTAAAACTAAAAAGTATATTAATATATACGGAGTCGGGAGTGATCCATTTAAAGTATGAGCCTATTTTAGAAAACACCAATGTGTTGATAAGTAGTTAATTAGTTATAGGTAACTTATAACTCATAATCTACCATTTCAAAATTAGAAATACTCCAAAAAAATATAATCTGCTTTCAAATAAAGAAGTAAAATTGCATGTTTACATAAAAAAATATTTTCAATACAGTTAATAGTTTTTGAAATAATGAGTACCTACATATCATTAAATGGCTCGCCTGGTGCATTATATTCATTATTTACATTTTATACATTAAAGAAACATAGTTAACTCATTTAAATAATATTAGATGTTAGTTTTTTTTATTGGTTAAACTAGCGGCGACACTGGGTGCCAGCCATTGGGTGATAATATTATAATGATGTACAAATTATAATAATAATAAACTTTAATACTAGTTGAAAATACAATAAAAGAGTAATGCTAAATCATGTTGAGAAGAACATGTTACGGTTATGAACTAATATTTGACACTACTGTTTGGGTAATTCAATAAACAGTTATATTTCTCTATGTACATAAAACATTTTTACTATTAATGGTAATGATGATCGGCTTACATTTTTCTACTATGCGATTCAATTTGTTTTTTTTTATATATTTATTTTAATCAATAATAGTTTATCATATAATTGTTAACTGGCTAATATTTTATAACCTCCCAGATAGTTGAGAATTAAGATTATAGGTGTATAATATATTCAAAAAAAAAAATCACTTAAATTTAATGAATCTAATAAATCAGTGCGGTGAGCTAATGATCCCCTTAAACATAATTCGGTGGTTTTGTTTCATCAAATTATAGTGAATCACTTAATTTATAATTTTTTTATACAACTCAGCACTAATGATGTATAATTTCAAGTTTGAAGAATAAAAATAGAAAATATACTACAAGACATAAGGACAATTAGTCCTTGTAATGTCCAATACAAAAATCATCACATATTATTATAATTTTAAAATCATAATATGCTTTCTATGGATATTTTCTTTTAAAATCTGAAACATTGAACTGATTAAAAATCATGTGTTTCATGTGAACGAATATTTTGGTACCCTGCAGTATAGCCAGCAGCAAAATTCAAGATTAATTTCAATCCTATGTAGCAAAATCTAGTTTAATTAATTATTATTAGGTAAATATAAGCAGACATTTTTAATTTAATTATTTGTATTTTTGCTATTGGTATCAGGCATAAAATTATTGTTTGTACGTTATAATAAACTATAAAGTTATTAATATTTCAATAAGGTGTTCGAGGAAATAAGTATACGTTAATAATATCAACAATATCAATACAATTTCAATGTAAAATACACATTTGGAAAATACAAAATTTGATTTTGTAGTTAAATATATTTGTGCATAAATATATACAATAATTATAACCAAAAGCTTAGGTACTTTATGTTTAATTAAGGTATACAAATGCAATAATATTGGAAGTTTCATTTTTATTTTTATGTTTGATGCAATACCTATTTAGAGATAAAATAGGAAAATTACATTTAATACATTTTAAACTAAATAAAGACGTTGTTATGATGTAATTCAAATGTTAACTTTAAACAGTTTTAACTGTAATTTAAGTTTAGTTACAATTAATTATGTAAATTAATAATTGATTTTAGTATTTATATAATATAACTTACAGCCATACTACCTACAACATTATAAGCAATGTTTATTAATATTAAGTACCCACGTTAAATGAGTAGTTTTAATCAGAAATAAATTCTAAATGTAATATTTGATTGTATTCATTTCATATATAGGTACCCACTTCATAAATCAATTATGTGTATGTACCTATAGTAAGAATTTAATTAACATACAATATATACATATTTTTTTTTTTAAATTGAATTACTCTAAATCAATGTATTTTCTAAACTCTACTATACTGAGAACAACAAATTATTAATTTTGTTATTAAATTAAGTAATATAAACTGGAATATAAATATTATATTAGTGCATAATACACAATGGTATTGAAGAATAGAATAAGTAGAATATTGTAGATTGGTATAGGTAGTGACTAGTGGTAATGGTAACTACATACAGTTACCTTACAATTAATCATAATTTAATGTAGTTACATATTTACATCTGTATTGTATTAGAAATATACGTAGCCTATTTTCTTTTTAAATAAGTGAAAACTTTTTATGATCTACCTAATGTTAAATAATATTGTAGGTACAACTTTAATATTACATTTTTATTTAAATTGTATTAGATAGTTGATCTGTTTTGAGTTAAATAATTTTTCCAAGGATAAGGTCTATAATTTGTTACAAATTGAGAATACAGAGTAGGTGGCGTAAATAATAGGTAAATAAATAGGTAACAAGATTTTATAATCTCTAAAAATAGTAAGAATGTAAGACTATAGGTGAATTTTTTTCTAAAATTCTGAGAAAAGCAAAAGATAGACATCATACAGATAATACTATATTGCAGATCGTATGCAACTCGATAGCTATACACGACACCCGACAAAGATCGTGAAGTAATAAATAATAATAATAATAATATTGTATTATTGTGAGTGACGAATTATTGGTTAAGCTAAGGTGCGTCAAAGGAAAAACTAATAATTTCATTACTTACAATACTAAAAAAACGTTTTCCCACTTTCGTAGAATATAGTACAAAATATAAAAACATTATAATATTGGGATGGCCAGTGGCAGTGGTCTCAATGGCAAAGAGCGTCTGGAGTCATGGGAGGATGAGCGGACCGATACAAATTTAAAAAACACACACATATACATATAAGTATATAACACACAAAAAGTTTCACGTCATCATAATCACTTTCGACTTACGATAACGTATAACTATAGAACGTATTAGGGCTCAAAACTGTGGTGTCTTGACACATTGTTAGTTATCTGGTGAACTCGTTTTCCTTCTACGCACACGATTGTCTTCTGAGTTCTGACAGACATCGACGAAAATCACACACAATGCGATGCAAGTGATGAATATTATTGCTATTATAATTTGTGTCACACCCACTCATGTCGTCTCTAGACTGAGTGATAATCTATATATAAAAATAAAATGTAATATTTGTGTGTGTTTGTGTGTGTGAGAGAGAGAGAAATAGTGGTACACAGCCAAGTATTTCGCACTTGTGGCTTTTGGTATAAAGGTAATTCTATGCCTGAGGATGTGCACCAGTGAGCAACTTTTTAAAGTTTGCATTTTAAAGAAGAACTCACACTGCAGGGATTTGTTGGTTCACGAAAAATGGTACCTAAGTATGCGTTTATCGGTGTTTAATAAGAGGCAAATTCACTGGCATTTAATTTGTCACGTACAACTCTGGGCAGGATTAGTTACAATTACTTAATATATTATTATCTACTAGTAGGCATATAAAATCAAAGGTCTAAAACGATTGACCCTTAAAGAGCCCAATACACGATCAATGTTTTTGTTTGTGGCGTGTATTGATAATATTGAAGATGTGTTCAATATGATATTTAAAATATTTAAACCATTTTTACATTTATTGATGCATATACATTTTGGACACAATAAATTTGATCGTGTGTGGGGAAAATTTTACCTTATATACATGTATGCAAATTCACTGCAGGTTTGGACAGATTTTTGATAAAATTTTCGTCAATAGATCCAGAAACACCTAGAGTGTCATAGGGCAGGTACTTTTTATTTTTCAACACACAAATGTTGAATTTATCTGACTCACAAATAATGATAATTTTTTTACTAATATAGTGTTGCCATTGGTTACAGAAAATAACATATTATTCTTTACTCATCTAATAAAAACTACTCATTAATACTTTTATGATTGGATACCTACAAATATTTTAGACCGGTATTTCATAGTTATTGTCGGTAAAAACGATCCACGGATAACCGAGTTAAAAATCTGTACAGCATTTCACATTAAACGGAGTAAGAAGTTGTAAACGCACCGGCGTTTAATCTGTCTCGCCGATAGCTCAGTGAGGCATGAGCTACAGTAATCATACCTATTAATAATAACAATAAAATATTACATTATTATATATTAGAAATAAATATATTTTTCTCTCCGTTCTGTCCGGTATGACCGGTATTATACCGACTACCGAGGTATACCTATATAACACGCGGTTGTATAATACATACGTTTCTTTTCCACGTCCGATAGTTATCATCGCGTCTACCACGCACGCGCGCCCCGGCCCCGGCGTCTCACGCGCACAAACCCGTCCACCGGCCGCCAATCAGCACGTATTTCTCGTCCGTCCGAATTTTACCGTCGTCGCCGGCCGCGCCGCTTCGCCCGAATTCGATTCAGTATCGCTCGCGGACCTTCCCTCGTCGCTTCCGGTCGATGCGATTCCCGGATTCCCAGCAGCAGCAGCAGCAGCAGCAACAACAGAAGCAGTAGCCACAGCTACGTACTTATTCAACAACAAGTAATTACGGCTACTGCCAATAGCCGTTCGTCAAAGGCGCCGTCGACACGGCGATGATGATGTCGTCGTTGCCGTCGACGACGACGGCTCCGACGGCCAGCGCCGTTGACGCCGCCGCCGGGACGGGCTCGTCGGCTCTCACGGTGACGGCACTAACAGCGGCATGCGCAGCGCTCGCGCTGATCTTGGTGCTCATGTGCGCGTTGGACCTGCCGTATTTCTTCCGGTCGCTGTTCAGTTACGTGGCGGCGACGTGCATCAAGAAGAAGCTCCGGGTCACCGACACGGCCGTATACTCGTCCGTGTGCCTGACCACCGACCTGGACGTATACCTGACGCACATGAACAACGCTCGGTACCTGCGCGAGATCGACCTGGCCCGCATCGAGTTCCTGCTGCGCACCGGCCTGTGGCAAGAGCTCCGTCGCCGCGGCGGCCTCATATTCACCATATCCAACAGCGTCCGGTACCGCAAGTTCGTGAGGACGTTCAGCCGGTACGAGATCCGCACCAGGATCGTGTACTGG
Source organism: Macrosiphum rosae (assembly GCA_016617965.1). NCBI lineage: Eukaryota > Metazoa > Arthropoda > Insecta > Hemiptera > Aphididae > Macrosiphum > Macrosiphum rosae. Next base: position 45,011 of record WHPZ01580454.1, read on the forward strand.
GACGACATGTCCATTTTCTTCGAGTTCCGGTTTGTGTCCAAGGCTGACGGTTTCATCCGGGCCATCGTGTACAACCGGCAGCGGGTGGTCGACTGCAGCGCGGACGAGCTGATGCGCACCGTAATCGGTGGCGGTGCGTCGGCGGCCGCCAAGACCGCGGACGCCGACAACGCGTACCGGCGACCCGAGTGTCCCATCGAGATACATCACTGGATACAGTCCAACCTCATGTCCAGCGCCATCCTCAAGGCCGAGATGGGCGACGGCGACCCGCTGTAGTGCGACCGGTCCCACGGGGTAGTACCCGCTTGGCCGCGTAACATAAATTAATGTACCTTTAGGGTGTAAGGTCCACTCAATGTCTGGGCGCTCACTCATTATTTCCACACATATTACCTCTTGCACGTTTGGGAGCATCTAATCCCCTGAGTTCGTTGTGGCGTTATAGGTACCCGGGAGACGCATCGTCACGAGGAGGCCCGTCGCCTCTCAACAATTTTATGTTTGCACTTTTTTACTACTTGTTAGTACCTATTATAGACTATATCTACAACCATGGTACTATTATTATTTGTACTCTCGAGTTTCTGTCGATAGGTGATAATTTTTATACATACCTACTGTTTTTATGTGAAAAATTAAATTTTTTTTCCGACCTGCTTGTTCTTCAGTGTATTTTTTCAATTTGAACTTTAATTCTTCAAAATTTTTTTATATGTAATCGAACGCGTGTCTTTAATTTTACACCGTAGGTACCTAACGTGTTTTAAAAACAAACAATGCACCCAAACGTGGTGTACGCCCACACCGCAGTATACTGCAGGCTGTAGCTGCATCTGCACCCGAAGATGCACTTCACAACGAATCTCGTAGATGGAATGTATATTGATTATAACTGCTTTGTTAGATTACTCGATTGGTTTTTATCCTTTTTTTAAAAAAAAAATTATAAATTTTATCGATTGTACTGACAAAAAAAAAAAAAAAAAAAAACAATTATGAAAATATCATAATATTATGACCGTTTGCTATTACCAACTAGTGATTTTATTATTATATTCGTCTGTACCTTGAACGTTCTAGTCTCGTTATACTGCCTTTTATATAATATAATTTTAATTATGTTCAGGTACGTCTGTATATATATAGGTAATAATACTATTAATTATAAATACTCGTGTTTATATGTTTTAGTAGGTAATGATGATATTATTAATAACGACGTCCGTTTTACCGGCGATGTATTTTCATTTTAGATACATTTAACGTTAATATAGACAATAAATGTATAATTTTATTTTTACCAACCTGAGAGTTTTATTTATTCAATTACCTTGGACATTTTATCGCTACTGAGTACTGACGAACCGTACATCGTGCAGCGGTGTTGCCGCGTAACTTGTTTTATTTGTCGTGACGAAAGTAAGTACTTTCATTTTTCGTTTTATTTTACATAGAATCCCATTAAACTGTATCTGTCCTATACCGTGATGCTATTATACGAGCGAAACAACAACGAGTACTAAAAGTAAAAACTATTACTCATTATTAAATTAAATTAAAGTCGTTTTAAAGGTGAATAGTAACTTCAATAGCCAAATTGTATTATTTGTTCAATAAATTAGTTGATTCCAAATGCACAACTTTGCGGACATTTATTTTAAAAATTACTCCAAAGCTTAAATAAATTCACAATTGAACATTATCTATCTAGATTCGAGACCGTCTTAGCTCGGCAAAGTTGATCAGTCCAACACAATAAATTCTCATTGAAGTTTCTGTGCATTTAGGCATCTTCTGCAGTAGTTCTGTGTTCAAACATTTCTTGTTGTTTATTGGGCCGGGATTCGGTGAGCTACGGATTGTTCGTTCGATCCAACACAATTTAGTATAGGTACCTATTCATTAATTTACTTACCGTATTTTGCTATAAGTAAACATGATATGATCCCGTCAATCATTGACATTATATTATATACTACGGTTATGCATTAATGCGATATTCATATAACTATATAATATATTCTTATAATTTATAAATAGCAAGATTTTCATTGTTGATATTAGTTATGGAGGACCAACTTAAGTACATTTTTTACAAATGCATCTCTATATACTATATACCTACACATGAACTAATAACTATACGCCAGTATGTAACGACTTTAATGAATTCGTTTGTAATATTAGAAATATTGTACAACAAATATTCAAAGATAATGATAATATCGTCATCGTTTTATGAACATTCCATACGAATTCCATCTCCAATTTCTAAATTATTTTACTTCTCCTTTGTCATTGTTATTCTAGAACGGCATTAGGCAGGTACGTGTATTTTATCATTACTGGCACCATCGAATCATTGATATGCAACACTGTCGAACACGTTCTAGAAAATATTTTTAACGTTATAGGTATGAATAAACTACGAATAGTATTGAATACCTATACTGAATATAATTTAAAAATAATTCAACAGTTTGGATGCCACGTTCTTATATGACATATTATTTTAGTGACAAGAATCGTGCTTCCCATTTAAAATAATAATTGTTTAGTTCAGAATAAAATACAATAATATTATTTTCGACCAAGATTTCTCCCATCTATAAGAATAATTTTTGTCTTTAGACAATCAATAGATAGTTATGAGACTAACCAATTAAAAAAAAAAAATATGTTACAGATTATAATATACTAAGGCTTTTGCAAACAAAGGAATATTTGTAATTGTGAAGTAAATGTATATGGAATGAAATAAGAGTCAAAATCTTTTTTATATGTCAGGTTTAATGTTATATATAATTATTTATTAATATCTTGTACTCTTCAAGTATTTTTTATTTTTAAATAAGACATAAGTTGAATAACATTTTAATTTTATTCTTACGAAAAGTTAATAAAATAAATTTCATTGATTTAAAACAAAATTAAATGTTGATAAGATAAGAAAATTTTTATTACCAGGTATCAGGAAAAAGGTTTCGTTTTGATGTTTTACAACTAGAAAAAACCTATATGTAACAATAATAAAACTTAAAACTTATAAATTACAATATCAATTTTTATAATAGTACGTCGTTTACAACAAGCTTCAGTGACAAATAGTCTCAAAGTATTTATAACTATAATTTTACAATACTATAGGTATCATTATATAGCATATGCAATTTTAAAACTGTGTTTCAGTTATTTATAATCAAATAAAATTTAAAATAATGTATGAATTCAATTGTGTTTACTGAATACCTATTTTTTTTAAATTTTTTTTTATTCAACTTAAGCCCCGTGACTAAGGCCATTAGCTGTTGTAGGGGTTATGATTTATGAACTGTGGTAGGGGTAAGGTACGGTAGGTGGTTTTTTATGATTGTTTACAGTAGTTACAGTGGGTAGCAAATACGTGTATGTGTGGCAAGGTTTTTAACTACTATGAACCCGGGTGGTCACCCATCCAGGAGCTAGTAGCTGTGGCCGTGACTTACTCCCAGTCGCATTCGTAGCAGCCAACGAGCCACGCCAAGCCACGAATACCTATTTTGTCATTGTAATAAAATGTAATTAAAAGTGTTCATAATAAATAATAATTATATAAATATTATATCAATGTACTACTTGTATAAATGAATGTTGTTTTTTTTATGAATTTATTTTAATGAAATATTGAAATAATATTTATTGATTAATTACATAATATGTTATTATGTATTTATGTACCTATTTAAATATTAACATTCACATTAAACATAGGTATTGTCGATAGTATACAAAAGCAAACAGCAGAGTACTGTTACACAACAGACTACAACTATAAATCAAGTAGAATAAGTTGTAAATCAGCAAATCGTGCAAATATGGCTAACTGTACCGTTCACAAATAAACAATATATTTTTACTTTTGGTCTATAGATATAACTTTTTTACATTTTTAATACAAATTATAAATTATAAAATATAATCTTTTAAATTATTATAGGAACATGATTTGCATTCAAATATTGAAATATACAATATATTTATTTGTTTATCGCTTTATCGATATTTTTTAATTATTATTGTATTATATTCATAAAATAAATTGAAATATTAAATTAATATAATATTACTTATATCAATAATTAATAACAAGGTATACTTAATAAAATAACACTTCCATTTTCTTTATTTTCAGTTATCTCAATTAAAGAAACTCTTGTCTTATATTTGTTTAGCAGTTAATTATGGTCAGTGAAAATATAAATTTATAAATTATAATGGTGTGTATTAAAAATAATTGAGATATTTGGCTTACAGGGAAATATTTTTAATTTCAAACAATGTTAACAAATACTTAATACATACTCTGTCTGTTCATAATAAATACATAGTGAATAATTTATATTCCCAAATTGTATATCCTATACATTCTTAATCCTTTAAATCGGCTAAAAGTAACATAATGTTTATGGCTAACATCTTAACGAACTATACTTTATATTGACTTTTGATGTAATCGGTATTCGATGTCAGTGTGAATTCAAAAATCTCCCATGCCTTTACCAAAACATCAAAAGACCCTTTAAACTTTGAAGTTAGGACCTAATAAAGAATCTGACTCAATCTGTTTACACTAAACATAATTGGGTTAAAGTTGTAGTGCTTTAATCTGTTCAGATATCTTCTGTTCTAAGGCTTTAATGAGTATTATACTTCAAATATTTCAATATAATACAGCAACAATTATTTATCTGAAAGTTGTGCAATAATTTTACAATTATCGTAACCAAACTACAATCGTTTACCTATAATCTTATTTAAATATTATAAATGTACATATCCATTGGAGGAAGAATTGAGTTTGTTGGGTTTTCATCGATCATTTAACTACCTACCTACGTAAATTTAATAAATACGCGCGACATCTGCTATAATAAACAATTAATCATAAAAAAATAAATTAAATTACATAACGTGAATCAGAATTTAATAATACCCACAGTATTATAGACACATTGTAAATAATTGAAATATTTTTGTTGTCAATGTAGATAGGTAATAATAGGTATTTCATTTTAACAACAAAACTAGGTAGGTAATAAAATGTATAAAGTAAAAAGTATAACAATTATTGATAGCAGCATAATATTACTATGATTTATGAATAATTTATACATGTCACCATGTCATCGAAGTGCAGAACTAAACGTGATCAATCGTTAAATATAATGGTGCTTTTAGTCAACGGATTTACAATTATTAAGGTAGACAGTCGACAAATAATCATATTGTAATACATTTATTGTACAAAACATAAATATAAAATATGCGACAGGTGCGTTAAAATCAGACCAGAGGTATTGAAATACTATGCATCGCAGTTCCAGGGGCCTAACCTAACCTAACCAGGGCCGTCGTGGGAGTTGGCGAAGGTAGCCGCGTCAAAGAACCGGAAACCAAAATTGATGTTGGTATGTAGGTATTATGATACAATAATTAATATAATTTAAAATCATTATATCGATTATGGAAACTATAACGAAACACACGTGGCCATATTTTTAAATGTAGTACTTAGGTACTGTAAAGTAATTGTATAACTATCACCCGTATTGTATCCGTATTCCGTTAACAGAAAAAATAAAAATCGATATGGCAGACCTATATATTATTTAATTCTAATGTGCTTTCTGTGTACTTATTTAGTCGCAGCTAGGGCACTGATAGGCAGACCGCAGACGACGGCAATGCACTGTATGGTATTTAGAAAATATCATTGTCTTCTATATTGTATGTGTCGGACGGATATGACTGCAAACTAATAAGTGATTAAAACAGCCTTTTGAAATTCTAATGTAATCATTGACTGTTTTGAATAATCAATTATTATGATTTGTGTTCTGCATACACTATTAAATAATGAATATACTCGCAGTAGCCGTCGATTGTTCTTCGCTCGAAGCGCAGAAAAAATGTTAAATTATTTATACAAATGTTTTTTTTTTCTGAATACATATACATCTTTTGTCAATTAATCGTAAATGACGTGTACATTTTATTCAGAACTGATTTAATTTAAACTGTAACTCGATTTAATAAAATACACCCTGCACGTCCCACGTTAAAACAATAAATATTTAAAAAAAAAAAAATATTGTTTTGAAAATCTTTATGAGCACTTAGGTACAAAAACGGTCAAATTTTTGAAAAGGTTTGAAGAAAAAAATCATTTTTTGAGTTAACAAACAATTACAGATTAGCATATTGAATTAATGGTTTAAATTATAAACGTGTATAGACTAAATTTAAAAATAAAAATTGTATTAATGTATAATGTATAATAAATACAATAATGTTTTGAATGTAGCTTTTCTTAAACTATTAATTATTATTATTTATTACGCTGGCTGACATGATTTCTTTTCTTAAAAGTTTTATTTTTGTTGAGTTTTTAGTTTCAACCTATATAGTGTGTATGGCAGTACCATAAAGTGAATTAAATAATTTAATATTAGTGCACGATGAAGTTATAGACATAATAATTCCCAGTTTCCGTACGATCGACTAAATGGTTAAAAGCAAATTGCCTTTGTACTGAACTTATAGAATTTATCTGACCATAAAATACATATTGACTGAATGTTTTCAAAACAAAAATAAAACGATAAACGATCACTTGAAAAGAAAAATTTACTTCATAATTTTTATAATATAGTTTTTTTGATATTTGATAAATACGCATTTTAGAGCCAACCGGGTGGTAATTACTAACAAAAACATTATGTGGAAAGTGAAAAGTGGAAATAAGTAATAATTAATATTTAATTATATTGCATATTATTCTGCCAATAAAATCGTCCAATTAGGTACAGATGCTTAAGTGTACACACACACACACACACACACACACACACACACACATACATACATATAAATAAGAACAATAAACTTTTTTAATATTTTAAAAATATGAATAATTTAGACACTGTAATGATTTTAATGGAAGTTGACGCGCACAAATACAATTAAAATAAAATCATAATGATAACAACTTTTAATCGGTGTTTTAACAAACAGTCACTTCACTTATGCTTAAGTAAAAAGCTTACCATTGAACCATTTCTAAGTT
>WHPZ01580455.1:0-15175 GCA_016617965.1 Macrosiphum rosae
CCAGTTACAGATTAGTCCCTATGCAATTATTTTATAAGTTATCAATTATAAGTATAAGTATAATAATTCTAGTCCCAACTTCCTATTGTTTCTAGTTCTTTTGATTTTTGGTTTTATACTTTAGTTATTATAATATTAAAAGCGAAAGTCCCCTGCGGGTCACTTAAGTGAAATTATTTATCGCCTCCTCGGAAAATTATTGCCAAAACCACCATTGTGTTATACCCGTATTTAAAATCCATAGCCAAGACTTAGCTACCTTTAAAATTATATCACAAGTTGTAGAGCCGTTTTTTTTATACTTGGTATTTTTACAAGGAGTATGGTGGAGTGGTTTTGTTAGGAAATATTTTAGCACAGAATGTCTCAAGATCAAACTATGGTTTTGGTTTTATCAATTTTTTTTTCCTTTTTTAAAGTTTTAATAATTTATAAGGAAACAAAATTAAGACGACAACATTTTGAAGTCCCCAAAATACTGGCGCCTGGGGTAGTTCTAGCCAGTGCTCCCCACTAAATGCAGCCCTGCCACTTGGGTCAAACGGGAAGTGCGTCCCGTCACCCGTCAGACGTCACACGCGCGCAGGGACGATCGGTAGTAATGTTACGAACCCCTGTTTATAATATCTTAGTAATTAGCACAATAAGCACAATAAGCACTTTTTGGCAACGTCCGTCGACGCAATAACGAAATACCGAATTACCGTCGCCGGCAGTCGTATTTTATATTACACACGGGACTCATGTGAATTCGTATTCAATAAAAGTATTTAGTTAAGTGAATCAAAGACTTTTTATTTATTACCTAATAAAATCCTCCGGGAATCAATCTTAAAATAATAAAGTTGTTTCCACATCGAAGACGAACCTACAAACCCACAACGGACATAACCGAAAAGGGAACACAACTGGTGGCAGCGGTGTTCGTTGTCGAAGAAAATTATATTAAAAATAAAGAATTCACCAATAAAAAAAAAAAAAAAAAGAAAAACATCAAAACTCAAAATAAGTAATTATAATATACAGAATATTTAATATATTAGGTATACGCCATATTACTTCAGCTAAGTACGCACTAGTGCGTACCATACGTGCGATTAGTATAATATTAATATTAATCCTCGTCATCAAAACTAGCGTCGTCAATTATTCCGCGAAAGGGAACGCTATTACATCATTCCAGTGAGGACACAGTCGGCAGAACGCACTCATGGAACACACACGCAGAAGTGACGCTACAAAAGTAGTCGCAAAGGCGCTTTACTGAAATTCTAGTGAAGACGTGTAGCAGTGTGTCGCACTTGCGATTTTCGTAGTCAGCATCTCGAAGAGACGCTAAGTCAAAAATCAAAATACAACAGTCATCGCCGTAGCAGTCACAGCCACCGCCGCCGACGTCCTTTAACCTCGACATTGACAGTCAGCGTAAGTGGGTCACAGTGTCACACATGGCAGAGCCAAGCAGCGTCAATCAGATGATTAAGTACAATTTCCACGGTACAAACCTAATATATATCATATGGAGGTTACTGTAAGTAATTAATTGTTTCTCTTTATTTTTATATAAATAAATACTTCAAATAACTAGACACATATATGCATATACAGTACATATAAGAATTTTTTTTCTCTTTTTAAATTTTTATATTAAGTCATATAAAATATATAAGATTGCATGTCAACGTATACGTGTAGTAGTGACGATAGCAGTTCCGATCATCCTGAGCTAGATCCTGAATATATTCCACCCTATAACGTAAGAACAAGTTCACTCGAAATTTCTAGTAGTGTAACGAGATTTAAAACACAAAACTTACGTAAGCGTTCCAATAGCCTAAGTTCCATAATTTCTTTAATACATTTAGAAGATAATACTCCTATTTTAAAACCAGAAATCATAATGCCGCCAGTAGTGCTATCTTTCGAGACCTTTATAAATCTTATAAACAAATTTAACAGAGTGTGCACAAGAAGTGTACCCATTTTTAAGTACATGTGAATTCGTAATAAAAACAGTTAGTGAAGACTGTCGTCCCGTACTCCTACAGGCTATTTTAACTAAACTAGCAGGAAAAGCTTTCGCAGCGACGCAACACCGAGAGGTGAAGTCATGGGAAGCATTGAGAGGATTGTTGGATTGTAACATTTTGTGCGAAGAGAACCCCAGGATATTTACAATTGGAATTAACCACAACTAAACATAAAGCTGGAGAAACAGTTCAAGAATACTCCTCAAGAGTTGAAGCACTTTTACACGAACTGTGCAATGTCAGCACTGCCAAAAGGTCTCTAACAGACGCCAAAGCAGTTCATGAATATATAAAAGAGAACACCCTAACCACATATGTGGAGGGTCTACCATCATATATTCGTAGAGTGATAAAATAAAAAAATTACACGTCGTTGGAAGAAGCAATAAAAGAGAGCTTAGAAGAAGACAGAATATACCAATCCAATTTCCAATAAAGGGACACAACGTTTATTATATAACAAATGCAAAAACAACAGTAGCAACAAATATTGTAAAAACTGTCAAAAAACTAACCATAGCACAAGTGAATGCAAATATGCCAATCGCGCAGTGGATACAGGTCAACAAAGCAAGCAAAACAAGGATAACAATAATAAAACTATAGATAACAAGCGACCAATATGTGCGTATTGCAAGAAAACTGGGCACATTCTAGAAGAATGCTATAAAAAAAAAATGCAGATGTACGCAATGGAAACCAGAATAATAATAATCAACCATCAACGTTGGGAAACGGCAAGGAACCTGGCAAAGAGGGTGTCAGTCTGGTTCGCGAATTGAAAATGATCACCCAAAATGATATGTCTTAAAGTTTTAAAGTGAAGTTAAAAAATAATCATACCATATGCGAAATACCACAATGTATAACTCTCAAAATTAATTTACTTTTAGACACGGGTGCAGAAATAAACCTTATTAAATTAAATACACTTCAGGACGATTTCCAGGTGTCCGACAAAAAAATGTACAATATGCAAGGCATAAATGACAAATTAGTAAGTACACTGGGAAGTACAGTACTAACAGTTTCAATAGATAACGAAACATACGAAACCGAGTTTTAAGTGGTGGATTCAACATTTCCTATAGTGGGTGATGGAATATTGGGAAACCCATTTCTAAAAGCCAATAGAGATATTATCGACGTAGGAAACTAAGAATTGTCTACCAAGAATGAAAACTCAAACGTCATACCAGCTCGTAGTGAACTTATAATCCCAGTACATGTTAACACTAATGAGTTATCAAATCGCAATGTACTTATCCACGCTCATGAATTAAACAATAATATATTATGTGGAAATGTACTCAATATTATAAAAAATCAGCAAGTTCTAATAAAATATGTAATTAACCCTACAGAAGAACCACAAGAAATATTAACACCAAAACTCACGGATCTATCTCACGAAATACTCGATTCAGTCGCAATGAACAATATGCGTACGGTAGAAAAATGTAGCAATCCAGAAAATCGTATCCAAATTTTAAGATTCACTCAGATGCGACCATATGAATAATGAAGAAAAAACAACAATTCAAGAGCTATGCAGTGAATATGCAGACATATTCTTTTTAGAAGAAGACACAATCAACTGTACAGAAGCGGTACAACATGAAATAAAAATACCAAGTGGCACTCAACCAATTTATCAGAAACCAAATCGTCTTCCATATGCACAGAAGAAAGAAATAAATGAACAAATCAAACAACTAGAACAAAATGAAATAATAGTCCCCAGTGAGAGCCCTTGGAACGCTCCACTTAGTGTCCCGAAGAAAATGGATGCTTAAGGAAGTAAAAAATACAGAGTCGTGATAGATTTCAGAAAGATGAATAATATCACAGTAGGTGACGCGTTTCCGATGCCTGACATAACATCAATTTGGGATCAGCTAGGGAAAGCGAAATACTTCTCCTGTCTTGATTTAGGTAGTGGTTATCACCAAATTGGAATTCATCCAAGGGATAGGGTAAAAAACAGCTTTCAGTACGAGTGAAGGTCATTATGAGCTTAAGAGAATCTGCTTTGGTCTAAAAGGGACCCCAGAAACATTCTAAAGATTAATGAACAGAGTATTAAATGGGATCAACAGCTCAAGGGCATTTGTGTACTTGGACGATATAATTGTTATCGACGCAACTCTTCAAGAACATACAAAAACGTGAAGTGTTTGAAAGACTAAGGCAATATAATTTACAACTCCAACCTCCAAATTGCGAATTATTGAGGAAGGAAGTGAATTATCTGTGACATGTTATTACAGAAAACGGCGTGAAGCCCGATCCAAAGAAAATTGAATGTATAGTTAACTATCCGGCACCTGATAACACGAAGAAAATCAAATCTTTCTTAGGATTAATAGGGTGTTATAGAATATTCATTAAGGATTTTAGCAAAAAGGCCAAGCCTCTGACTAACTTATTAAAGCAAAATCAACCATTCATCTGGTCAGATAGCTGCGAAGACTCTTTACTTTTCTTTAAGAATATTTGATTAAATGAACCAATATTGCAGCATCCAGATTTTGATAGACTATTCATCGTAACAACAGATGCGAGCAATACGGCTATTGGAGCAATTCTTTCACAAGGAAAAATTGGAACCGACCTACCTATCACATCCGCTTCGCGTACTCTGAACAAAGCTGAAAAAAACTTCAACAAAACAGAAAAGGAGTTGCTAGCGATAGTCTTGGCAGTAAAACAATTCAGACCGTATTTATATGGTCGGAAATTCACAGTGGTTACTGATCATAAGCCACTAACCTGGCTATTTGGGGTCAAAGATCCAGGAGCCCGTTTGGTTAGATGGAGATTACAACTAGAAGAGTTTGATTATGATGTCATATATAAACCAGATACTCAGAACACAAATTCAGACGCTTTAAGCAGAATATCAAAGATAGACGCATTGTTACACTCAAATGACTACAAACAAAAGTCGTAATCATATCAACAATTCACCGAAGAGGTAGAAACGAAGCTGATCACAAACCCTAATGTCATTGAAGTACAAGGGGATTTTCGTAACCTCAAAAGAGATTGCGTTGGGACATTGCGTGTCCAAGGATTTCAAGATGTCTCAAGGGATAGCTTTGGAATTTAGGCGTAAATTTGGTCAAATTGAGAATTTAACGAGTCAAAATAAAGAAGTAACAGAAATAGCAAGCATTCAACACAACGATCAAAATATCTTATATATAATTACAAAGAATCATCACAAAAAGAAGCCAAATTACGAAACATTTTACTAAACAATAAAAAATCTAAGAACATTCTGTGAAGAAAACCAAATCGAAAGACAGGCCTTACCAAAAATTGGTAGTGGACATGACCAGTTAAATTGGGATCAAGTCCACACGATATTACGTTATATTTTTAAAAAATCAAAAATTAAACTTATCATCTATGTAGATACTATATATTCGGAACAAGAGAAACAAAATATAATAAAGGAATTCCATCTGACACCTTTAGGGGGACATCAGAGAATTTCCAAAACTGTTAAAAGAATTAAACTACATCATTCGTGGAAAGGTTTAAAGAACGACGTTATAGAGTACGTAAAAAAATGTACCTCATGTTAAATGAACAAAAGTAGCAACCACAGCTTAAAACAAGTTGTTGCATTCAACAGCCGATGGTAGTCACCACAACTGAGTCAAAACCATTTGAGATGATATTCATGGACATTGTAGGGTAAATTGATACTTCGTTGGAAGGGAACGCGTACATTCTTACGATCCAAGACGATCTTACAAAATTCTCAGTTGCTATACCATTACTCAACCACACTGCTAATACTATCACAAAGGCCTTCGTAGAGAAATTTGTGTGCCTTCATGGTATACCCGATTCTATTCTTACAGATCAGGGTCCAGACTTCTTAATTAAAATATTAAAAGCATGTTGCAAGCTACTTCAAATAAAAACTTTCAAGACTACAGCTTACCATCCACAATCCAATGGACCTCTTCAATGATCTCATTGTAATTAACAGAGTACCTCAGACATTTCGTTAGTAAATAGAAGCAAAATTGGGATCAGTATACTGGGTGATTCTTTTATCAAACAACACTCATTATTTCAAAAAGTGTAAATTTTTTTGAAAATATTTTTTACATAGTTTCAAGTCGCTTATAAAACAACATTTTTATTAAAAAATTATATTTTTAAATATTTTTTATCCTTATAATTTTTTAAGTTTTTTTACTTTTTTGAATAACAACATAGGGTTTTAATTTTATATTCCAAAGCAGAATATTTTTCGAGGGGTAACCCCGAACCACTCCACTCCGCTTGTCTAAACTTTAAATACTTATAACTCATAAGCTACTCGCCTCAAATTCGATTTTAATGTATCAAAATACTGAGAAAAATATTCTACTTTAGAATATAAAATTAAAACCTTAATAAATATTAAAATACAAGCCATAATTAAATATTCGCTTGATATATCGTATAATCCGTTTTACCAAGCTCCAATGAGCTTTAGTTGGTTTTGCTAAGTAACGACTAGCAAAGTTTACTGCATATGCTATATCTGGTCTTGTTCCCTGTGATAAGAACAGTAAGCTACCTACTGCCTGCCTATAAGGAATATCTTCATTCAATATTTCCGTATCTTCCTTTTGTTCAAGTGTATGTGATTTGTCTATAGGAATTGAATGTTCCTTGGCGTCCAGCATATCAAATTTATTAATTATGTTGCTTGCATGATTAGTTTTATTCGATCCATCTTCGTATCCTGGTGGTTGTATGTAAATTTCTTCCTGTAGTTCTCCGTACAGAAATGTTGTCTTGATGTCGAATTGTCGTAATATTAATTTTTCCACAGCTGCTACTGCGAATATCGCCCTAATTGATTCGTATCTGACTACTGGCGAAAATGTTTCATGGTAATCTATACCGTATTTCTGTGAACAACCTTTAATGACCAATCTGGCCTTAAATTTATCGATATTACCGTCACTTTCATATTTGGTTTTGAAAACCCATACGTTACGTAATGCAACCTTGCCCTGAGGCAAATTAACTAGTGACCAAGTGTTGTTTTTGTGTAGTGACGTAATTTCATCACTCATAGCGTACTCCCACTCGTTTTTCTGTAGGCCAGCAATCGCTTCATCACGATTTATCTAAATCACAACTTTTCCAAATAACTGAAACGTAAACACAAATTATGAAATCAATGTTAACAAATGCAAATTCCTCATTAATCGAATTAGAAAAGAAACAGGGATCTCTGGTAGACGGGTACAATCATTTATTACATAAAACAGACGTGATAGAGATAGATGTAGGTATTCTAAGATTCCAAAATGCACTGACGGAACGCATAGCACTCTTAAATGTAATTTTAACCCAGTACGCTTACGAAATAGAAAGTTTGGTTAGTATCGTTAATTCAGCACTTTTAGGTCATATTCATCCAAGTCTATTAGACTCAAATGAATTCAACCAACAATTAAAAGAAATAAAAATTCAATTACCAATAGGATTAGGCTTACCAATTGACCTAGCAGAGTAAAGGATATCGGAACTACTACGGATAGTGGAAATTAGTGTAGTGTACGTAAAAGGAATCTTAATGTTTATTATGGAAATTCCAATAATTGACAACTACTATCTTATGTTGTATAAATCTATTCCTTTACCTGTAAAAGTACGAATTAATTTGTATGCTATTATAGAACCAAATTCTGATTATATAGCAATAGATAAATCACTTTTATATTATATAGAAATAAATAATTATGAACTTTCAAAATGTAAAACAACCACAAACACTATTATTTGTAATCATGAACAACCTATACAACAAGTAAGAGATTCATGCGAAACAATGTTATTCCGAAATCCTAAAACACTTCCAAACGTATGCACTATTAAATACATTAAGTTTAGTCACAATGTATGGCATAAGTTATAAAATAAGAATTCATGGTTATATGTAACGAGCAAAGAAAATATTATAAATACATGTAAAAATGTAACAGCACCACTAATAATAAGTGTAAACGGCACTGGAATATTTAGTTTAGAAAATCATTGTGAGGCTTACACTGCGGATAACGAAATTAAATTAGTACCTAAAAGGAAAATAAGTACAAGCATATATAAAAATTACACTCCAAAACTTAACTTATCTATAAATTTTGATATATTAAAAAATGTATCTAATAAAGATCTGGATAACACTGTTTCTAAAAGAAAATTTAAGAATAAAAGATAATCTGAATAAACTTATAGACAATTCCAAATTACTAGATGAACTACAAAGTCACTTTAAAAGAAATTTTGTCGATACGACTTATGCCTCAAATCATTATTTACTAATTGGTGTAATAGTTATAGGTCAGCAGTGTGGGCATATTACTAGCCCATTCATGTCCAAAGTTAAAATTTTTTTAAATTAACTTTTTTCTAACTTATTCCTACTATTGTTGTTCTTGGGAAACCAAAGAAAAAAAAATTTTTTTACCCATAGTTTGCTTGATAATAGGTGTCCTATATGTAGGACAGTGGGAAAATAAGGTGTAATATACAAAACAAAATTATATACCTACTCATATAATTATAATTTATCAATATAATTTAAACATAATATTAATTATTATAATGTGTGATACTGTATATTGCACTTCAAATGCACTCCAACATCACATTTGTTACATCTTGAAGTGGTTTTTTGATGACATTCTGCGCATCTTGTTTGCTTTTCTTGTGGAACTAAGTAATGCTGAGTGTATTCTGAATGTATTCCTCAATAGTGTATTCTGAGAACGTGAGCAGCCAGTTAAACGATGATAAATACTAAGACATAGATACGTAGAAACCTGATTTAAAATCTCTTTAGGTGCGAGAGTTAGAGATGTGGGATTTATAATGGAGTAGGAAACTAATTAGCAAAGACGGAAAGACGAATGACATACATCAGGAAAAATAATTGGAGTGAGAGCACAGTCAACAAATGGTTCATTACAAGTTGAAAAAAGTAGGTCGAGAAGGACACCATGACAATTAAATTTCTGGTTAAGCTGGAAGAGACTGAGGAAAGAAAAAGAATCAACTAGGTGAGAGGAAGGGGTGTTTTGCCACCTGAGGTGTTTGAGCCTAACCGATCTATGTATACCATTGTATCAGGATACTTGAGGTATATTATAATTTCCACAAAATAATGTATAGCTAGGATTAAGATATGATATTAGATGTTCAACAGATGAGGTATGAGTTTCAAAGACAGGGACTGGAGCATTAGGAGGAAGATAAACTGCAGTAATGAGCACGCTAAGAGTCAAAGGTGAGAGTGAAGAATGCTTGCTCAACGTCTAAAATTTTAAAGGGTATGGTTGTAGGTTTTAGGTACGTTTTAACTACAATAAGAACACCTCCGCCTCGAGAAATATTACTGTTAGAAGAGTTTCTAGCCTGCCGGAAAACAAGGAATCCAGCAAAACCTGTAGCTAGATGTAATCTGTATCTGGAGAAAGCCAAGTTTCAGTCAGAACAATAATGTCGTAAGAAATAAAAGAAGGAAAGGATGATCTTACATTAAAGAGCTTAGTTCTAAGGCCACGAAAATTTTGGTAAAAAATACAAAGGTTTTAATTTACCGAAGTCTTAAGCATTGAATTATCAGTAGTTGGCATAATGTTACAATATTGGCTTGACAGATAGCAATATTTTTTAATGTTGGGGGTGGTTTGAATGAAACGAGAGCATAGCTTACAGTTTATAGTTACATTCGAGTGCTGACAGGCTGAAGAGACAGGTGGGCATGTTGATAAAGATGATTTAGGAAGAATCCCAGTTATTGTAACTATTGATTGTTGACTGCATGGTACCCTGACTTATTGTACCCTGCGGGGTAGGTTCGTTTTTTGAGAGATTCTGTACAACTTTCGGCACACCACTCATGTATCTTATTTGTAAACCAACTTCAAAAGACTCGGTCCGACGTTCGAGTTCGGAATGGCATGACCGTAGTAGTCCGCATTCATAGACAATTTTGTCTCTGACAATCCGGAAACTGGCCGGAAACTCAGTGCCGTTGAGCTTAGCCTCATTAAACCCACGTAAAAAACTAATTTGATCGTCTTTGAAAAGAAAGATAATCTTCAGAGGGCATACATGGTCGGGACGTACTTTACCAAGACGAACGAGCTTCATGGTGGAATTAGGAATAATATTTTTATGATGACCAAGAATTTGCTTCAACTATGTTTTATCATCATTGATACGTTGAGGATAAGACAAAGACGATGATTCAGATAATCCGTAGACCAATACATTGTTAGCACAAAGTTCTCTCTCAGTGACTTCCCGTAACATTTGAGCATACGGTGATGTGGAATGGTCAGGAGACTCAGGGCATTCATTGATCTCGACTTTATTTTTGAGGAAGTTTATTTCCTCCTTAAGTTGAGTATTCTCGAACTTGACATTGAGATAAACTGTTAGTAGGTACTGCGATGGATTGTGACGAACTGCGATACTGCGTTTATTGTTATTATAATTTCGACAGTATAATACGTTATCGAATTAACGATTAGATAATTGTAAGCATTGTGTCGCTAAAAATATTAAAGTCGAATCCTTTTTCAACTTTTACATTTTAAGAACCACTTTTTGAACATTATATTGAGAGCCAATTCAATGGTCACCAAAATTATGAAGGCGACCTAATGTCCGAATTCGATATTTTCATTCGGGGAAAAACTGTCCATTTACCTGACATCTAGTTGTCTTACAATTTAGGACTTTAATGAGCAACTTGTAAGTTGTGCCAATATAACTTACTGTACATCATAATTTAATTTTGTGTTAATTTTTAGTGTGAAAAATGTATTGTAATTATATTATATACCTACCTTATTGGGGCAGGCATAGAAGACATTTAGGCCAGAGAAGTGTTTTATATGTTAACTAGCCCTCCGGTCTAGCCGGGAGGGACCCCCGGACCCCCCAGTATTACTTGTAAGTGATACCGATTTCGGAAACAAAGTCGAATTATAAAATTCGCACTTATAATGAAGATGATAGGTTGGTAGTCGGAGGTGATTTGGTGATAAGAGTTTGTGATAAGGCCTCATTTGGCGGTTTCGTTTCGAAGGCGGAAAAGTTTGAAAGTCGAGTTTCAGTGTCTATAAATCACCTATAGCACACGAGAGTCAGCAATTCAATGATACTATCCCCTACCGTATGTCCGGTTGTATATGTAAAAAAAATGTAAATTCGAAAACCAGCATGTTAGAGTGTGTAGCAAGTCAGTCATCACCTAGGTAGGCAATCTGACTTCGTCGGATCTCGGACAATGTGATACAGCAAATCAGGTAGGCAATTCATCTGCGGTGGATTTCAGAACCGACGTGAAGCGGCTAAAAGTGAAAATTTTATCACACAACATATGAAATAATTTACGAAAAATACAAACTATATACAATATACATACAAACTAATATAATATGTATGTATTTATTGTATGATATATAACAATGAACATTTTGAGAAATGTGCAATTGTAATTCCTAAAAAAAAATAACATATAGATACATAATATACTAACCAATATAATACATATAAACATATGTACCTGTAGTGTATATATATTTCTATCCTGCGGTGGATGGCAGACCCGACGTCTAGCGGCTATAAGTGAAGAGAAAAAATAGTATTTTCCAAAAACCCAATCGCACAACTTTCGAAATAATTTACGAAAAATAAAACAAATATAATATGTATTTATTGTATGATCCTGCAAAACGGTAGTGGCGCGAAGCTAAGTAAAAAAAAATAGCGGAGTATCCACTAACGTATAATAACAGGACACCGAGTTTTAACATTGAAAAATCATCCTAATTTATGTCAATTCTTCGCCAAACTCTACAGGGCGAACGGCTGAACATATAAAGTCGTATGAGGTATCAATCGATCATAAATATTGTGCAGATGGGAACAGAGGAATTTGCTAGCAGATTGGTTAGGTAGTTTATAAGTTATTAGCAAAAATGTTCAAGTACTTTTAAGACCGATTTTGCGTACGGAACAGTAGGGATGGATAAGCGGTGGGTCGGGGAACGAAAATATCGTAAATATCCCTCGACCCGCCGCTTATCCATCCCCGCTACTCTCATCGCGGCGGCAGAGACGATGTACTACGACGACGACGCACGGACGATTTCGACGGTGCGGTGTTGACAACTGACAATATTGCAAAAACAAACCATTTGGCCATTTCGTGACTTGCACTCGATTGCTCGCGACGTGTTTATACTTTTATTATTATTTCCTTCTAGTTTCTACTATTACTAATAATTGTGTTGTTTGAAATTGTGTGTTGATAACGTGCATACGGCATAACGTTTTACGTGTAGTAAGAGAGATTTGGCGTTGGCCGTTTCGGCATTTTTATTATTTCTTTCTCCCTATTATAATAATAACAGTTATTATTATTTGTATACTCTGCAAGTGCGTGTGTTATCAAACCATTTGCATAACGTGGCGTCGTGGCTCCGGAATGATTTGGGGTTAGCTGTTTCGGCAACCTAACAATTAAACTTATAAAATAATGTTTATACTGATTACTGGGGCTGAGTGGCCGACCTATTAGTTCTTACTATTATTATAATAATACTAGTATACTATTAAAATTGTGTGTTGATAAACCACGGTGTAGTAAGAGAGATTTGGCTTTGATCGTTTCGGCATTTATATTATTTAGGTATATAGTAGTATTATAGTATTATTTGTATATTATAGTTTTAGAAAAAAAAACTAAAATAGAAAAAAGATATAACAACAGGAGGCCAACGATGCATATGCTATTATGGATTATTATTATTATATACAGTCAAATTAAACTTATTTCATAAAAAAAATAGCTGATATCACACCAAAAACACTTCGTTGTAACTCCGTGTAAAAAAAAAAGGCTAAGTTAAAAAAAAAAATTAATAATGATTAAATCTGTAAAAGACGTGATATAATATGGAAATTAAGTAAAATAACATTTTATAATAATAAAAATACCTATGATGACAAATAAGATCAATTGTAATGTTAAATACTTAATCAACATATCATGTTTAACTATTTAGCCGGACGTAGAAGTATACTTAAATAAATACAATTAAGTAATCACTACAGTATTTACAGTAATTAATAATGTATCAACGATATGTTGACTAAGTATTTAAAATTACAATTGATGTTATTTGTCATCATAGGTATTTGTAATATTATAAAATGTTATTTTACTTAATTTCCATATTATATCACGTCTTTTAAAGATTTAATCATTATTACATATTTTTTTTAACTTAGCTTTTTTTTTTACACGGAGTTATAACGAAGTGTTTTTGGTGTGATATAATATAACAATGCCATTTTAGAGAAAATAATATGTGTTAAATTCCTAATAATTTAAATAACTATAGGTACAAATATATGTACTATGTCGCCACCTCATCGGAAACGGCTTGACCGATTTTCATTAAATTGTGTGTGTATATTCAGTAGGTCTGAGAGAGTGAACTAAACTATTTCTCATACCCATAGGTCCAAACCAGGTGCTCAAACGGGGATTTTGAGATTTACGATGGAAATTTTTGTTTATAAATGGTATTGCTATAGCTTTTAAAGCTATAATAATAATAATTATTGGTTGCCATTGGTTAATCGTTAATTAAATTTTTTTTATTATTATTAATGACGTATTAGTATTAATATTTTATTTGTATATTGGTTAATCAAGAATGCATCAAATCGAATTGGCGCATATTGCCTACCACTTATAGCCGCTCATATGGCGGTGTCCGCAATCCACCGCAGATGGACTTTATACTGTCGTGATGTACCGTTGAGAATTGTACCAGGGTGGCTGAATTGCACTTACTGTTGCGAGTTACATCCAAAAGGATTTGAACGATCACAATTTTTTAATAGTTATTATTTTTTAAGGACAACGAAGTGCACGGGATCAGCTAGTGTATATCTATTAATTATAATATTATATACTTAATATACTAATATTATGTACTCTTAGTGTAACTATATTGAACTACATTAAACATTTACTGACTAACTCCTATTAATTCATATATATGCATATTATAATATGCTTACCTACTTCATATATTTAATATTACTATTCTATATGCATAAGTAATAACACAGTAGCACACCATTTATATAAAAGTAAAATTAGTATTAATTTTAATAAATACCCATATTAACCAACATAATAGCATTAAACGCTAATGGCTTTATTGTTATGTTGTATTGTAGTTAAATAATAATTTAAAAAAATCCATGTTGGTAGAATAGATCCAATTAATGAAATATGGTAAAAGAATTTAAAAAAAAAATTTGACAATATGTACATACACAAAGTAAATGTATAAATTGAATTTAATAATAATAATTATAAGATCGGAAATTTTTAAAATTACGTGAAAAAAAGTCGAAAAAAAATGCAAAAAAATGTTGTAGGGTTTCGGGCAGCCGTGTGAACCATACGACACAAACTGTATCGTCGCCCGGAGAGCGTACGCCTGATTCGAACCCAAGACCTACCTACAACCTGCCTAAAGCCGTACCTACTTAGCCACCAGTTTGTGTAATGGCATAGATACGGTCAAAACATCAACACTTTAAGCTGTGCGTCTACGGAACGACATAAACCGATATATTCGATGATCATCGATGTAATCGCATATAATTCGCTTGTAATACGCGCATCTCCCATAATTATGTATATTTAACGGGGCGTGTGAAAAGCGTTTTCTGTTAATAGTTATTAAATCATAGGCAAAATTCGTACTCTTATACACGTATATTATACATGTATATATACGCGTACGGTCGGTTGGTCGCCGGCGTAATTTCTAAACGCGAGGCGAACGAACCGATTTCGAGGGAAAAGCAGTGCCGCAACTACCGGGTGTGTAAGGTGTGCATTGCACATCGGTCGCAAAGGCCTCAATCCGATATAGGCCCCCAAATCGATGTGTTAAAAATAATTGTAAAGCTGTGTGGCTGAAGAAAATAAAATTAAAATTAAGAGTAAAAAAAACAAATGTGTTCGTATTATTAAATATTTATAATTTATTGCAATCAAATTAAACTCGAATGATTCA
>WHPZ01580457.1:0-11638 GCA_016617965.1 Macrosiphum rosae
TTATACTCGTACAGATATTAGCAAGTGTAAACATACCTATCTACCTAATTTACAAATATCGTTGTATAGGTATAGAGATGGAAATTTTATCGTAAATTTTTTAATACCATATAATATTTTTATTTAGTAAATTTAATACGAACTCAATAACATTTTTATAACTAAGCTCAAGCATTTAACTAATGTACTACTAGTCCACTCCTTACTACAAGTATTATATTTATATATATTATCTGCAGTATGCATTGTTCCACAAACGAGGGTGCCAGGAGGTGCTTAGCAACTCCAAACTTATTAGTTATATAATTGGACAAAAAATATTGTTTAAAGTAAATCAGAGATGATGGTGTTAAAAATTATCTTAGTAATAATTATTTGCTGGAAGATCTCATGTGCATGATATAAATATAAGTAGGTAGGTATATTACTAGTTATATTTATATCATGTATTTTGGAGATATATCACTATAGCGTTGTTAATTGCTATGCATATGATAACAATTGAAATGAGTGGTTACTCGAATTTTAAAACGGTAGAAAATATTTACCGGCTAAAAAAATTATTGGTCAAATTTACTTAAATGTACCTTATTTAGCTCCTATCTCTATGTATAGGTACTGTCGTCTGCCTTAGCGCCTTCGCGTTATAATATATTTTAGCAATATTAATAAGATGTTGACCGACCTACATATTTTGTTTATTCATTGTTCATTTTTTTAGTAAATATAATCAAAGAGCTGTATATTGTGTACATATACGCACGTTAAGTTTTTACCTACTTATTTGAGAGGATATTATTATAGGTAGGTACTAAGTGGTATATTAGGTATAAGTTTTGCTTTACTATAAAAGTTAGACTTGTTATATTTTTTAATACCTACATAAAAGCATTAAACACTATACACAGTGGCGTAGACATGGTTTCTGAAAGGGGGGGATTAAAAAAATAAACGACAGGAGGGGAAAATTGTAAAATCCCCCATAATCTCAAAACTTTTTACTTAGGTTATAAAAAGCCAATGGGAGGATCTTGCCCCCAGATCCCCCCTTGTCTACGCCACTGACTATACAATGATATTTATATCATTGAATTCAGGCGCTGATCTAGAAATGAAAAAATTAGGGGGGGGGGCTAAATGAAGAAATGTACGATTATCAATCACTCCTAAATGTAAATAAGCAATATAATGAAATATGTTTTAAGTGTAGTATTACACTATTACTTTTTAACCTCTTTACTTTAGTTAATAAACTGAAAATTAATGTAATCCTTAAATATTTTAGGTACCTAAGGCTGGGGGGGGGATTCCGCCTGTTTGAATTAAAATTTAACGCCTTTTATAGAAATGTAATACATTACAGTGACCCACTTTTTCTCCCTCATGCATTTCAAAACTATACCGGGAACTTTAAATTTTTACCCTGTACCTACGGCTGTGCCCCACTGCCCCGTATAATTCGGTGCCACTGAGTTTAAACATAATATTTTATGACCGTAGAGGCTTGAAAGGTACACCAAATATTCATATAAGCTGTCCTATTATATTATTATATTTTATATTTTATTATAATATTTATACTTTATATTACCTATATACCTATACATCATAGGCGATTATCTATGTTTATATATATATAGGTTGGGAAATGGTACTCAAATGA
Organism: Macrosiphum rosae; assembly: GCA_016617965.1. Classification (NCBI taxonomy): domain Eukaryota; kingdom Metazoa; phylum Arthropoda; class Insecta; order Hemiptera; family Aphididae; genus Macrosiphum; species Macrosiphum rosae. Next base: position 1,664 of record WHPZ01580457.1, read on the forward strand.
TATTATACAATGTACAAGTATATAGGTACAGCTGTTGCAGAGATTGCTGATAGGTATAACTAATAGGTACCTATTATATTAATTACAATTGGCGTTCATATAATTGATCAAACGAACACACGATGTACCGTATACCTAGGTACTTAGTAATAGCTGGTTTATGGTGTGCGGCGTGCGAAGTATTTTTCATAATAGGTAGTGTAAGCACGGAATGAACAATATACCTAGTCTTGTTTTATTCACGGACTAATATAATATCTTGGTCCGTGGTTTTATTGAATAAAAAAAATTATGTTACATAATTAAACATCACCCACTTAGGTACATACATAGTTACTGCATGTCAACATACCACATACGGCATACCTACCTACCTGCCGATACCGTATGCCGTATACGACATAATATGCGCGCACTCGCACACACACGCGCATGCGCACACTCACGAACACTGACACACAGGCACACATAGACACACCACACACGCGCGAGTCGGCTATGATTGTATGAATCAAGTGTGTCGGTGTGTGTATATTATTCACCAAATTCGAGTATATTGGTACGTCACATCAGAATGTGTAATAGGTACCACCTATAATAATTTAAACTCGACAGTGTTTGCCTCCAAATACCGTCGAAAACCGCGCCTCCATTGCCTCTACATAGGTACTTGATAAACGGTGATAACATTAGATAATCAAAACGTGTAAATACACATACCTATATAGCCATTATTATTATTATTATTATTATATCGACTAGGCAGCTACTCATTGCAGATTAATTTTCAAAACATCAAAACAAAACCACCGTCGAATGCCGCGCGTCCTACGTCCGACGACGAAACGTCGTATAGATTAATATTGTTTGGGTCGCGGACGAACGATACGTTTGGGCGCACGAACTATTATGTCAGTTCGTTCTCGGGCCGCTCGCGTCGTTTGTATAAGCAATTTTTTCCGCCAACAAAATTGACATTTTTAGGTGGGTAAGTAATTTAAATATTTCACTAAGCCTTCGTCCCGCGTGACCCTTCGATATTGTGTCCGATTGTCGCATTCTCGTTTCGTCCGTCGCAACGACAGTCCTCTGTATTGAACATTATGAGCTCGGATATAAGTACCAGAAATCCCCAGGAAGAATACGAGCTGATTCAGAGGATCGGTAGCGGCACGTACGGTGATGTTTATAAAGTGAGATATGTTCGAATGCAATTTTGTGGTGAAAAAAGAATTCTGCCCTTGTTGACACTGGTTGATCTTATTAATTACAGGCAAAGCGAATTTCAACTCAGGGATTAGCAGCTATCAAGGTTATCAAATTAGAAGTCGGTAAGTGAAATTGCATTTAATGTTGCTAATGTTTGACTTTTGGCAGACAGTTTCTGAACATTCCAGGTTTGGCCAACCAAAAATCGAGCCTGGCATGTTCGACTTTAGTATAATGTTTTGCTATAAGTTGTATTCAATATTTATTTGTTGTTTGTTTCTAATCAATATTTGACAAAAGAAATGTTTTAATGCCCAAAGTAGTTTAGCACATGAGCATATTATAGTAATTACATAAGTGTCTAATATTCATATTGCTAATTTTATTTATATTCTTAGGCGATGATTTTTCAATAATACAGCAAGAAATATTAATGATGCAAGATTGTCAACATTCCAATATTATAGAATATTATGGTAGCTATTTACGTAGGGACAAATTATGGATCTGTATGGAGTATTGTTCTGGAGGTTCATTGCAAGACATTTATCACAGTGAGTATTCCTTTAAATACTTACGTACTTATATGGAGTGAAACTTCCATATAATGAAGTCTCATGGGGAAAACAAAACAAAAATATGTAATATAAAGGCATTTGTTAAATAGAATGTACGTATGATTAACAATGAAGGTCATGGTTCTCAAAAATAATTAGTTAAATGGAAGTTCTTTATATGGAAGTTTCCCTATAGTTAGTGTGAAATTAAGTTTAACCTATCTACCCATTCTACCCCTAACCTTACTGAAAATATTTTAAATATTTTTTTGGTTTAAGTACCTATCCTTATTTCAAGTATTACATGCATTAGTTTTTATTCATAATCAATTTATTTTGTTTTGTAAAAGCCCTAATTATTGTTTTTTAAAGGTTTTTTTATAAACATTAAATTGCATACTACATAGTATGTTTCAAGTTTAAGAACCTATTGATTTTGGGTAAGAAATTTGAATAGGTAGCAAATAAATAAATACTTTTAATTTGTTATTTATTAGAATTATATACTATTGCATAGGCATAATTAGATCCGTAGAGGAATATATTCTTTCTTTCTTAAAATGTTTTTAGTTTAATATTTGAGTGAATTTGACCCCACCTCTTATCCCATTTAAAGTTAAGAATATTATCTAGGGCTTCTATTGATATCTATAGAGGTATTTATATTTCAGAGCAAATCATGAACATTTTAAAATTGAATTATTTTAGATATTATTTAGTTATGATTCACTTTAAAATTATAATATCAATAAAAGCCTATGAGATGCCTTCGATATTATTATTACATTCGAGCTTAATATGACCGATACAAATATTAGATGTGGTAATTATTCTGTCCAGTATGCCTCGAGTAATGCCAATGTTATACTTATACATATTTCATTTTTATATTATACAATTGTTGCATACCTACTTACAGTTAAATAAAAATACTTTAAATATTTCTAACTATAGCTATTAATTATTAAAGTAATTTACTAAAAGTCATATTAGTTATTAGTATATGTAATGACAGAACAAGGTCAATTCATTCTAATACTAAGACTAGGTAACAACCTAAAATTGGTTCTCCTGCACATAAATATACTATGTTGTCTGTTCAAAATATAGAGCCAACATAAGTATATTATGTGATATGCTGAAAACGTTAACTACTCAATTGCACACCTGTATAGAAGAATAAATCTAGAAAATAATTCCATCAGTTAGTATGAAATTATTTAAATTAAAATATTTTCAGTGTTCCTAATGCAAATTTAGCAGTCATAAAAATAAAAATAAATTCTTTGTACACTGTAAGAACTGCCTTTTCTGATTGTTCTTGGTTGATTTTCCTAATACTTCATACAATTTTGAAAAATTAAGAACTTTTGATTTCTGATCTTTAAAGATAGTGTGGTCAATTTTATCTGAGGAACTGTTACAGAAAATAATAAATCAGGTGTTGATTAGCCCTTGATCGGGAATACACGAAGACATATAAAATACGGCACTATATAAGTGTTTCTCAGTCCACAGGCAAATCGTTGTCAGTATAGTTAATTTTGGAAACTAATTCAACCAAGATGGGCAACCCCATAGAGCGTATTGGATACACCACTTGGTATATTTTTGAACTTTGATGAAATTAATTTCTAAATTGTCCTCGTTTTAAGAACAATCTGAAATTTTCATCAAAGTTGATCGAATAGTTTTTTAGTGTAATCTAGGTACAAACATATATCCATTTTAGATTCTGAGAGAAGCGAGGGATCTAGTGGTTTTACAATGGTGTTAATTTTTTTTTTTTTTATATCCTGTACTACATTTCTTCCAGAAGGAGTGCTTGGATTTCAACATATAGTACCTTATCTTTTAGTAAGTTAGATCAAGATTGTACTTTAGGAAGGTCATTTTTCGATTTTCTTAATAGTTATTTAATGTCACGGGAAAAACCACCCATAAATTACAAAAACCGCTAAAATTGGGATTTTAATTTCTTGTTTGTTGAAGAAAATTTCTAAGTTTTAAGAAATGTATGTTGGTATTATCAATATGTACCTACAAGATAATGAAGTATGTGCTGCTATATATTGGCTATCTAATAAAAAAAAAATTTAACACAAAAATCTAAGACTTCAAATTACATCTTTATTTTAAACAAAATACCAATATTTTTATAAAAACAATTCATTCTCAGTAGAGTAATCCATACAAAACAATATTCCCTCGTCAAAGACCTAAGTGGTTTTGGTGATTAGAGAGTACTAATTAACGCACAATAATTTCTATGTACAAAAAAGAAAAGATAATATTTATTAAATATTTATACATATATAGGTATTTTTAATATCATTGTAAAACTAATTCATACAATAGTGTGACATTAATCCAAAAAAACTAATTTGATAAGGTCTCTGTTTTTGTTGAGCAATTGTAAAATAATGCTTTAGATTAAATATCTTGTTTAAATTTATATGAATCTTAGGATTTAGATACTATTTTAATTTATTTTGTCACTAGAAGCATTTATTTTATCTATGAAGTTTTAGGTAACTAATTAGAATTTTAGTATTGTATTACACCTGCTTAAGTGAAAACTAAATATTTGAATTTCCTTTAGTTGATTAGCAATAATATATCATTAAGAGAATGTTGTACCCGAATGTGTCGTATCCGTCTTAATGACACATTACATAGCAAAATATAGGTTCAACAGTTTCAATTGTTTGTGTTTAGCTTAAATGTTAGAGTGAATTGACTTGTTACCAAATTTAAAGGTAAGATCATTATCTTTACAATATTTGAATTTTTATGTGAGTTATAAGTATGTAAAATATTAATACTTATAATTGCTCATAATTCACTTCAAAATTAAAGTATAGAAAAAACCAACGAGAGAACATAGATAATGTTCTTACATTCAAGTTTGATAATAGGCGAATTCACTCTAATATTTAAGCTATTAACACAAAGTTGGAATATTAGGGTATATTATGTGTTAGTAAGATAGAGGTCAGAGACCACACATACGGGTACAATGTCCTCTGAACACTAACTTTACTAAAATAAATTTCCTTTTTCACAATAATGGCTTCTGTGGATCATTAACAGTATTTTATTTGTTGCCTCTGAACTTAGAGCTGTTTTATGTCTTTTGGACTAAAAATAAATAACTGTTTATAATATAATATAAAAATGTATTGTATAAATTCATAATATATTATAGTACCTATATTATGAGAGTCTACTGTAGATATTGTTTTTGCTAAAAAAATAAATTTTCTTTAAAATTCATGCCAAAAATGATTAACTTTTTACTAATGTGCCCCGTATAGGAAACCATCACTATTTTACAATATACCAACACTGTAATAAGTATTAGTGTATTTTTAAGTATGGAGGTTGCAACTTTCTTTTTGTATTCTTTATACACATGTATTTATTTTTATAGTTACCGGACCACTTACAGAACTACAAATAGCATACATGTGTAGAGAAACACTTAAAGGACTTTCATATTTACATACAGTGGGTAAAATGCATAGAGATATAAAGGTAATTATGCTAACAATAATTTAAATAGTTTTTAAGAGTTTAAAATTCTCATGTATATAATTCATAATGGGTTTTATTTGTATAGTACCTAAATCTAAAAAATGATGTTTATTTAATATTAGTTATTATTGTATATAATTGTAAAAATAATATATAATGTAGTATCTATTAATATATAATATATTTACATATAATATACAATATGATCACATTCAGATGTACCACTTATTATTTCAGCTGGGTTACCTCAGATCAAAATAGGATTTTTGGGAGGTTAAAGAGAGTGCTAAAATACTAATTTTAAGAACAAATTTTATACAGATTCGGATAGACAATTAAAAAATTCTTTTATAAAGAGTGTTTTTTTCTAAATTGCAATCATTTCATACTTAGGATATCCCATATTATATTGTTAAATTACTATTTGTTCATAGATAAGATGCATATAAACACTAATGCTTAATAAATACTAAAATCTAAATAAATAATTTTAGAATGCTTAGTAAGTTGAAATGTTAGTTTTTATAAAATTATGATGAATGTTTAAGAAAAATAAGCATTATAACAGATATTTAGCCTTATTATTTATCTAATTAACTTATTTAATTTTATTCATGCAGATCGTTTGCTCATGTATGTACGAAATGTGTTAAAATTTTAAAAGTTTCCTATAATATGTGTTCTGATATTCTCCCCCCCTCCCTGAAAACCGTATTTTTATCTGAGATTATCCAGCTGAAATACATATAGTGGTACCTGTTATCGAGAACACACTGTATAATAAATGTTTAATAATAATAGACATGTAAATATAATAATTATAATCTGTACTTTGCTTTTTCATCTTTACTGTGATTTGTGACCAAAGACTGATTATGTATTTAATTTATGTAGATATACCTAATAATTTTTGGAGAATGCTGAAAAATTATTTTATTTAATTAACAATTGATTAAATATTTAAATGTATTACATATATTTTTAGGGAGCAAATATATTGTTAACTGAATATGGTGATGTAAAGCTAGCAGATTTTGGGGTTTCTGCTCAAATTACCGCCACAATAAATAAACGCAAATCATTTATTGGTACTCCATATTGGATGGCACCTGAGGTTGGTTTTGTTTGTATTTTGTATTATTGTGTGTTTATCACATTTAAATAAGTTTTATTTCAAAGTATTAGTTTTATCCCAAACAAGAATAACAACAGAGTCACAATAAGTTTACCTAATTTACTGGTTCAATTCAATATATATATTAAATGTGTTCTACTTTCAATGTTCAAATAATTGCTTTGGACAAATTTTTAAAAAAAATTTTCATTTGTTTTAAAATCTACTTGAGATTAGACTTCCAAAGTTTTGGTTTTAATTTTTTCAAAATTGAAGAATTTTATCAATATAACTTTGTTTAGGTTTTAGGAAGATAAAATCAAAAATGTGTGGAAATCTACATTAGTTAGATTATAACAATTTGATAAGTTTTCTGAATTTTAATACTTTGCTCAGTTGTTTGGTTATAATATTGAAAATATAACGAGTCTTAATTTCTATATTGTGATATTTTCTGATACATTATATTATTATTTTCTCATAGATCTTAAATATATATAAAAAAAAATTTTGTAATATAAGCTTAATTTATTCATATTCAATTAAAATTATAATATATTCTAATGTATTCTAATATTTTTATTAATTAAAATCTAATTTAGGTAGCAGCTGTAGAGCGTAAAGGTGGCTATAACCAATTATGTGATATCTGGGCAGTTGGAATTACTTCTATTGAGTTGGCTGAATTACAACCACCAATGTTTGACTTGCACCCTATGAGAGCATTATTTTTAATGTCTAAAAGTGGTTTTAAACCTCCGACATTAAAGGACAGAGATAAATGGTAATTTTCTCTTATTTGTTTTCATATAAATAAATCTATGTAAATTATAATATTTGGTATGGAATTTTATTATTTTTAGGAGTCCAACATTTCATAATTTTATAAAAATATCACTGACTAAAAATCCAAAAAAAAGACCAACAGCAGACAAGTTATTAATGGTTTGTATAACATGTGTTTTTTATTTAATAACTAAAAAAAAATATTGCCACTTAAAATATTTCATAGCTCCTATAAGAACTATTGGTGTTGACTGTTGACTAAAAACAATAGTTGATAAGATTATTCATTTTAAAGTTTTTTTTTTTTACTGTAAGTTTTTAAACACATGGGTTTTGGTTTGGCAACTTTTTTAGTGGGCGCCCGTAGGTATCTGCCATGCCTAGGTTGGGGATGGCATCACTTCTCTCCGGACACTGTGATTTGCCCAAAGTAAATGCTGCCCGCTGCCAGTATTGAACTGGCGACGGTGTACGTCGCAACCGACCCCTTAATCCGCTCGACCACTCCGTCCCTCTTTAAAGTTTTGTGCATTTACATGTCTACTTTGTATTAATTTATATCTGTTTTTATTTGCTTAGGTATTTTATTAAAACTAATAGAGTATATTTTTTTATAAATGGTTTTAAAAATTATTTTAATTTCATTGGTTATTATTTTTAAATATCAATAGAGTGATTTATAAAATAATCTTCAAAAAATAATATTGATATAAGTCATATATATTTTGAATACAATTAAGGGGACCCTACATTCTCATGTGTTGTCTCAGTCTTACAAATGAACAACATAGCAAAAACCGTTTTGCTCTGGAAAGAAACGAGATTTTATAAAAAATAGAACTTTGGCTGTGCAACGTTGTTTTTATTTATTTTTGATGTCACTTATTTGAAAAAAGTTCTTACTGTTTCAAAAACCATTATTGTTCAAACTTGAAAAACTTTTTTTCATATAAATGATATCAAAAAATAAAAACAACATTGCACAGCCAAAGTTCTTTTTATGTGGTGAAAATCTCGTTTCTTAGTTATGACTGTAGCCTTTTCGGTTCTATCCCTCCCAAAACAGTTTTTTCTATGTTGTAAATTTGTAAGACGGAGACAACACATCCGTGTGTAGCATCCTCTTAATAAAATATATATACATTTATTTTTAATTTGTTATGATGAGTTATTTTGTTTTAATGTCTAATATAATGCTGAATTATTTTATTTATAGCATTCATTTTTTTGTCAAGATATGAGTAAACGACTTGCTATTGATCTTTTACAAAAAGCAAGTAACCCTACCACTCAATCATTTGCAGAAATAGAACCTGATGATGATGTAAGTATAATTAGATAAGAAATCTGAATAAATTAGATATTTATGTACACTATTATGCATGTTGATGTTAAAAGACTCTACACCCACATGTGTTGTCTTTGTTTTACAAGTGCGTTGTAGCAAATGTATGCTCAGCAGATCACGTCTGGCTCTGTTTAAAAATTAGAGTGAATTTCTATTATGAAACTTGATGGTAAGAACTTTATCTGTGTTCATATTTTGTTATGTTTATGATAGTTCAATTTTTCAGCAAGTTATGCGTATTGTATATAATATAGCATAAATTAAAAATACTCAAAACTCTTTTAAAAACTGAATAGTTGTAAAAAAAAACAACATACCAACACAGATAATGTTCTTACAGATAGTTTCATAATAATAGGTCAAGTAACTCTAATTTTTAAACTACGGAGCTAAACGTGATCTGCTGAGCGTAAACATGCCATGTTAGACACTTATTAAAAAGAGACAACACATGTGGGTGGGGTGTCTTCTTGAAGTAAGTTATTTTAAATGAATGAATAATTTAAACTGGTGTAATAATACTCTAGTATAGTATAGATCCTACGTATAAGGTTAGTTTGGAATCGGATAGGAATCAGTAGAGATGAATGTAGAAGTGGCAAAAGAGCTGAACGATCTGTTCTGAGCCTGAGAAAAATAAAATAATACTCTGGGTCTAAAATTCTACAAACATATTTTTTGAAGATTTCATAATCTGTAACTTATGAAAGGTTTAAATGAATATAATCCATCATATTTACTAGGTGTGTTTGAGAACAGCAGTGAGATAATAGGTTACTAGTCAATCAAATATTTATTTATTTTTTTTTCATGCCGGTTAATCACTATTTAAGATAAATTACTGTTACTTAGTTAATGGCGAATTATACTCAAGACCTACTGCGCAGTAGAGTGGTTACCTCTTTCCACCTTTTTCTTTTTTATAGTCTGATATTTGTAATGAAAATGTTTTTAAAAATTATATCAGGTTATCTCTGATGTTCCCCGGCGTATCGCATCAAGAGCAACTGTTGATCATAGAAGTAAGTTTTTATAAAATATTTTCATATGTAATGTATTAGAAATATTATTATTAATTAAATAGATTTATTACTTCTTAAATAATAGTAATATTTCATAGTGTTTGGTAAATCGTGTTTGTTTAATCGTTTTATTTTTATTATTACTATCATGTTACTATATTGGAAAATGTCTATTATTAATTATTATGCAATATTTAAGTTTTTTAAAAATGTTCATACAAAAGTATGTGATAGATGGTACAAGCTATGCTTTCAATGTTCAATGTGGGCTATTAAATTTAGTAGCTATTTATTTTATGTATATTAAACTTATTGTTATACAATTAATATCGAAAATTTATTAGGTTTTTATGATAATAGTTAAACGGATTGATGTGTATTGAAAAGGGACAATACTTTTGA
>WHPZ01580457.1:11688-27090 GCA_016617965.1 Macrosiphum rosae
ACTTGAAAATATAAGTTTAAACATTTTAATTTAATATTATATTATCAAATATCTCATTACCCCTTATTATGGTTGTATAGATTTATGCCTATGATGTTTTATTTTATCGTTAATTTTATTACAATAGATATTCTTATTAATTTTACATGTGATTATTAGAGCCCAAATTTAAATGCCCCTAACAGTGGCGTATTTAGAAATTTTTCATGGAGGAGGTTAGGTCCGGACCCTGTGGGTCCCTAAATACACCACTGGGTCCCTTTAAGCTATCAAAAACTGTTCTAAAACTAACCAAAAAGTCTCAAATAATCAAACACCCAAAACCCATATAACCGGAATGATTCTATTTTCAAAACACCCAAATAAACTAAAACTCGAATAAAACATTCGAAACCAGAGTATTTTTTTTATTTTAGAATCTTCATGTTATATATTTATATACCATTTTGTATGTATTTTATGTGGTTAGTTTGATTTTGTACTTAATTATTTGTTTAATAATAACAAGAGTAGGAGTGTAGGACTAGGGGAGCTAAACAATTATAATTTAAAAAAAATACCTAATAAAAATAACTATAAAAAATTTTATTTTTTCTGAACTACTTAACACCCGTATTAATCAATTTTAACCCGAATAATAACGGTTCTTAAAATCCAAATTTTTGTTAAATTTTTTATTCTTGTGTTTGAAGACCAGAATACATGGAATGCCTAAAACCCAAAACCCGAATAAATTAATCGGTGCTAAGCCCTGCTTTCAACTTAATTAGCCTTTAAAATTTACCCTTATTTTTTTGTAAGCATGTAAATAAGAAGAAAATAAGGGTTTAACTTTTGTCATTTTTAACACTTTTATCTTAACTTCTTAACTAAACTATTAATAATACAAAACAATATACCAAACTTTGGCACTCACAATAAATTAACAGTTAACTCAAAATAAATGCAGATGTAACTTAAATTGACCAATTTGTTGTTATATGTTCAAGTATTATACTAATTTACATTAAAAGATCGTATAATGTGTTAAATGCACTAAAATTAATATAATTACCCTGAAATATGTGAAAAACTAAACATGGTTAAAATGTGATTTGTACAATATATTTTTACATTTTACAATTTGTATTATAGTGATTCGTATATACATCGTGAATTATTGAACAATGTGATCTGTACAATTTATTTACTGTATATCTGTATGTAACATAATATAAATATATATTTAAACTGTATTATAAAATCATAATTAATTAATTAAATTTATTTTAACATCTAATATTTGAAGGTTCAAATTTATTGGAAGCAACACATTTACCTCACAACAGTAAAAATGATACACCTACTCTGTTGGAATCTAGAAATTTGGGAATGGTTAATATAAAAAAAAATGTACTAGCAGTGAGTTATAAAAATTGTTATTTAATTTAAATTTTTAATTATTGTGATGTACAATACTGTTTGTATTATTCTTAGCGCAATAATGACTGTGATAATTTTGGAAGATTAGACTGTATTTTGACTGAAAAGTAAGTATTAAACATTAATTTTCAGCTGTAGTGAAACTTTCATTTTATTATTAGTAGTCATTAATGCTTGATTAAACCTTATCAATTGAAAAATGCATTAACTCATATGTGATATTAGTTATTTCATATTAATTTACATTGTGTGTTTGTAATTGTTTTTTAGTAAATGTATTAAATAGTTTATAACTTTAGGAAGATCATTAAATTATAACTGCCACCTTTATATTTTATTTTGTAAATATTCATATGCTTGTGCCTATTATGGACATTTTTACCTCTAAAAGATTTTTCCCATTTTTAGATATTTTCAATAAAATGTTAACACATTAAATATTCTTAAACATTTTAAACAAATTATTTTACTTGTTTACTCTTATTAAATATTAATACTTTAGCGAATGTTGTACCCACATATTATGTTGTCTCCGTATTACACACATACGACATACAACATTTTTGTTCACCAGTTTCAATAGTATGCTGTAGTTTTGTTAATAGCGTAAATTGACTTATTATCAAACTTTAAGGTAAGAACATTATCTGTGTTTTCTTATTGGTTTTTTATGATATTTTAATTTTTAAGTGAATTATGAACATTTAAATACTCATAACTTCTTTAGAAATAGGTCAATTCACTCTAATATCAAAACTAACACTATTGAAAGTAGTGAATGGAAATTTGGTAAGCCTTACATGTGTGAAACAGAGACAACATAATATGCAGGTGCGACGTTCTGAAGAGCTATGGTCTGCAACCTTTTTGATGCCAAGGTCAAAAAAAATAAATATAAATTTTCCCTTTTTTTTTAAAAAAAATGTATAATATCAAATTTTGTCTATTTAAGTTCATAACTGTTAGGTTTATTAATTTAACAGGGTATCTAATAACAATGTTGTGTAATCTATAGTTCCTAGTCCATACTATTTTAGTTTGTGGTTTTTATACAAGTTATATATTTTACCCAAGGTTGCTGACCCTTGCTTAAGAGGATGTCTGTACACTATTGATTTTCTCTCTCTAACCCACATGTTACATCAAAATTTCATTAGGAAGAATATTAGTCTTGTAACTGTTTGCTTTAATAATAGACTGGAATGATCAAACTTAAAGTTAAGAACATTTTCTGTATTTTTAGATTGTTTTATTTTACAATATTTTCATTTTTATGCAAGTTATTACGAGTATTTAATATAAAACAAATTTAAAAATGCTCATATTGCAGAAAAGTTGAAATATTATATAAATACAAATCAACGTAAGAAGTATTAGCTCATATTATTATTATTCCATTCTAAATTTTGATAATCCGCGAATCCACTCTAATATTAGTCGTCAATACATTACAAAATTGGTTCTATTGAATGCAAATTGGCTATTTTGAGGAGAAAACAAATAGTGCGATAATATTACCAATTTTATATAACCTGTTTTTTTTTTTTATTAAAATGCAGAACAAATGCATTTAAATATATAAATTACTTTTCTCATTTTAAACTCTTGTTTTAACATCTAGTTATTTGAATTTGTTAAATATGAAATGGCATTCACCACAATTTTCCATATTTTATGTATAACATTTTCTGTTATTTCTTATTCACCAATATAGATTTTAATATTTTGCAACACTCCGATAATATAGAACCAACCTCAAAATGATATCCTATGTTATCTTCTTCAGATTAAATGTGATTTTTTTCATTAAAATATCTTCAATGTTTTCATTATAGTCTATTTTCGAAACCAGTGTTTCCCAACCAATGGGCTGCGACCCAATGTTAGGTCTCAATATATTTATCATGGATCGCTGTTGTAAATTAATAAAATTATAAATTAACAAATGTATTTGAATTTAAAAATAACCTATATATACATTTTCATAAGTTAGTGCTTATAGTGACTTATAATGCATACTATTTTGTTACTTGAGCAAACTGGGATTGATCATTGCTACACATTTCTGCTGTTAAATATTTGATTAATCTTGTTACTTTTTGTTGTTTTTACCTTTCACAAAGTATAAATGGTGATTATAATCTAAATTCTAAGAGTTAAAAGAACTTTATAATAACCTATTTTATTTGCAAATCTAAAAATGGTAAAGAATTTTGTATATTATTATCTTTGTTTGACCAAAATGGTTCTGTCCTATTCATGTGAAATAATATTGAGGTGTCAATGCATTTTAGTCCTAGATCCAAGCTTTTGCAAGTAATTATATATGTTTTACAAGTTATTCACCTTACTAACTTTATTTAGATCTTTCAGAACTATTATTATTTACTAATAATTTAATTTATAAAGTAAGGACTAGTTAACTAAATTAATAAACTTAAGTTATATTCCTATATAATTTGTTCGAAAAGAAACAAAAAAAGGTAAAATATTTTACAAAAAATATTGTAATTTTGAGATTTTCTATTAGGGCCTGTTGTACAATCTTAATATATTTGTATTTACAACAAATTCTTAAAATTTATTAGAGTCATTTAATTTCTACAGGAGTCTTCTGCAAAACATAGATGAAGAACTTAAACTGAGGTATGAAACCCTAATAGATCTTTTTTTTTTTTAACTTCGCACAATTAATATAATTGGATCGATCAATTAAGATATATTATCATGTCATCACATTGCCAGTAAAAATTATTTGGCCTTGGTGTCGTTGATTTTGATCCACTAAATTTATGCTTAAATCAAATTTAATTGGAAATTAATGTAATTTTTTTTCTTAAATATTTATGTACTTTTTATTATATATAAATTTTGTATAATATTACAATATAATGCTGCTTTGCTTAACTAATATTTTTGAACTACCACAGTAATACATATTGTGAGCTTTTGGGCGTGTTTTGCTTGATTGTTTGGTTTGTTACTTGTCAAGGGTATCCTGTATATAAGAGAGAATATTAATTTAAAGAACATTGTACAGCTGGCCCTTACTTATAACTATATTTTTTTGTAAAATCTTTTTAAATAACTAATTGTTTTACTAATTAATATATTTTTATTAGGGGAGATTATAGTCGTGTTTTCAATGAAGATAGGAATGGGAGTTATGAAGATTTGTAAGTATGAATATCTTATGGGTACCAATATATTATGTAATATTAAACTCTGTATACAGAATTAATTAGCACTTCTAGTCAGTGTTTTTAAAGTTACACTATAGTACATAAATACAGTATATAAATAAAATATTAAATATTAAAAGTATTTACTTTATTAATAATCATAAAATATAGTTTGATGCTACTTGAGAAATTGTTTATTTAATTTTAGGTGAAATCTTGAACTTTTGTTTATTTTTGTTTTTAAATTTACTTAATATTTACAAAAATGTTTTTCAGATCTACTTTACCATTGTCTGAAAAATGCTCCGTGCCACATTCATCTAGTCAAAAATGTAATTTTCCTAATAAAGGCTGTGTGTACCAAAATTTAAGAGGTATTGAAAACAAATAATTATTCATTCAATTTATAGTGATTATCATTAAATTGATTTGTTATAATGTCCATTGTAATGATAAATGTTGAATCCAGTATCTTTTGTTGTACAATTTAGTATTTAAAATAATTTAAAAATTATAATCTATAATTCATTGATGGTCTTATATATTATATAATATATAAGACCATCAATGTCTGTCCCGGTGTCCTTTATGCATTCCTAAACCGTTTATCCGATTGCAATGAAATCTGGTACAGAGATAGATTAGATCTCGGGGAAGGAGATAAGAGATCCAACCTGAGAGGTTTTCAAACAAGGGATTTAAACAGGGGTCTTGAGTTCGATCCACGGCTTACATAGACAAACTGTTTGCATTGTTTTTTATAAATGGTTGATATTGGTTTTAATAATTATATTTTACTCATTAATAGTTATTATTATTTTACTAGTTAATACTAATGTTCTTACTATAGATAGTTATTAATTTCTTATTGATAAATATATTCAATATCTATTCAATTTTTGTATTAAATATCCAAAAAATATCTAAAATAGACTGTTATTAATTTTGTTTTTGAAAAATATATATTTTTTTGCTTGCCAACATCAATTATTCTCTCAATGATCAACACTGAGTTATGTAAATGGAAAAATTTATACTTTACATCAATAATACTTTTTATTTAACTAAGAAAATAATACATCAATAATAATGAAAAAAAGACTGTGATGTCTAGTTGCTGTTTTACTCAAATTTATGAATTAATGTGTACACTTGTGTCATTTAGATTCCTTTATATATTAATTATAATCTAGCTTATAATAAAAACTTGCATCATGTTCTTTGTTTACTTTTTTTTTTAAGGAATCGTAATTATTTAAGATTATGCCAGTGATAATTGTATTTTAGAATAATACTTACTGTTGTCCATTTGTTAATTCTACTGTTTGAAATAATTGCGATGAGATAATATGCCAATCTTAGTGGATAATAAAAACATTTATAATTATTGTTTTGTAAATAATATTGATACATATTTTTAAAATATTTATTAAACTTACTTTTTAGATAGTTCTTCACCTTCTAGACGACATAGCTCTCTTGATGAAATTATTGCATTACCAACATCTAATGTTACTGTAAATGGACGTCAACGTTCATTTAGCGACAGTGGAGGTAAATAAAAAATGGTTATTTGCTTTTAATATTAAATTCACTAGTTTAATATTATGGTTGAATAGGAGAAGGTCCTGAACCAGATTTATTAGCTGATACACCTCCAGTACCACCACGTCGGTCAAAACAACGTAATTCTCCTCCAAAACCAATTAGTAATGGCCTACCACCTACGCCCAAAGTGCACATGGGTGCTTGTTTTTCCAAGGTATTTAATTTAAGCTGACTAATATTAGGTATACAGTATTAGGTAACATTCATTCTTTATTAACAGAAGCATATCTCATCTGTTGTTCATAAGATTATTTTAGTTAAATAACTTGTATTTGTAACATTTACATTGTTGAACTTATAATATACTCTAAAATATATGTTTCTGAGTAACAACTTTTTGAATTATTTGTTCATTTAGGTATTTAATGGATGCCCTCTAACAATTTATTGTACGGCTAGTTGGATTCATCCTGAAACTAGAGATCAGCATGTATTTATTGGAGCCGAAGAAGGAATCTACAATCTTAATCTAAACGAACTACATGAAACTGCTATTGATCAGTTGTATAATAGACGTACAATTTGGTTGTATGTTATAAAGGATATTCTAATGTCCTTATCAGGTAAAACATTTAACAATAATGTATAGATATTATTTATTAACTTAAACTTTGTTCAGGAAAAACCACCCAGTTGTTTAGGCATGATCTCTTAGCCCTTCATGGTAAACAAAGTCATAGGTTTTCACAGCATATGACCAGAATTCCTGAACGATTAATGCCTAGAAGGTTTGCACTAACTACAAAAGTACCAGATACCAAAGGTTGTATAAAATGTTGCGTTGGACGTAATCCATACAACGGTTATAAATATTTATGTGGAGCCATGTCTAGTGGGATTTTTTTAATGCAATGGTATGATCCACTTAACAAGTTCATGTTGTTAAAGGTAAAATTAATAGTTTAACTGTACTAACATTTAGTATGTGTTCGATGTAATAAAATGTTATTTTAATTATTGATTGTAGCATTTTGAATGTAATTTACCATCACCTTTAAATGTTTTTGAAATGGTCATAACGCCTGAATTAGAATATCCACTCGTTTGTGTTGGTGTGAAAAAACCAATTGGACCTATTAGAAAGTCTATGAATTTAAAATTAGAATTGATCAATGTCAATACTGGTGCATGTTGGTTTTGTTCTGGTGAAACAGATGATTCTGATAATACTGGTTAGTATCATTAGACTAATATTTTTTAATTTTTGAATTCTGTTCTAATATTTTATGGAAATAATAATTGATTATCCAAATTACTTTATATGATTGATATTTTTTAGTAAAATATAATATGTACTGTTTAAATAGTTACAATTAATTTTTATCTTTTTGTTGTTGTAGGCACAGTTATTCAAAGAAGAGATATTATGGATGTTGTATGTGTTTGCCAGTTGGATACAGATTCATTTTTAATATGCTACAAGAGTATGTATAGTTGTATATTATATATTTTTAGTTATTGAACAATATTATATTTTATATTATAGTCAATTTATTTATGAGAGAAAAAAGTAAAAAAAATGGTAAAAATAAATTTTAACAAATTTTTCTAAATACACCCCACACAAAATATCAATTAAAATTAGTAACCATTATACCTTAATGTATAATATTTTATTGAAAAACATCACTAAATACACTAATAAATTATAAAATCATATAATTTTCTGTGACTAATTTTCGTATGCATAGTCAATTAATTGTGTATCACATAAACTGACTATACATACTATACATACGGGCACAAGTGATAATTCAATTTTACTTTTATATATATAAAATATAAATACTTCAGCAAAAGAAATATGTTAAACAAATGTAGCTTATTATTTGAATTATAGTAGAATTAAAAAAATAATTATCATGATGATTAATGATTACAAAAAATTATTCATTTTCATATTTCAGATGTTGTAAAAATAATTAACTTACATGGGAACCTGAAGCAAGATAGAAATCAAATAAATCAGCTCTATTTTGATTTCACTGTAGAATCAATAGGTTAGTTAATTTGTTGATTAGTATACATCATATTAATAAATTATACTTAGTAAATATGTTCCACTAAATGTATATATTTTATGTTTACAGTTCGATTGTCTGACAGCATTTTGGCATTCCATAAAAATGGTGTCCAAGGACGTAGTCTTAAAAATGGTGAAGTCACCCAAGAAATAGTTGATAAAAGTAGAACCTATCGTCTTTTGGGTTCTGATAAGTATGTGGTTCTAATTCACAAAATTATGTAATATACTATCTGTATAGTCGTGGGATAATTTATGAAACCGAGATGGGCATAATCCACCAGCAGTGCATAGTAATTAACTTTTTTTTCTTATGTGTACCCAATTGCAAGCAGGAATAAAGTAATATGCGGTTATGATTTTAATATTATTAATTGCAGGTAAGCTTAAGATAGCTGGTTCAATCTATTATCTTAACTATCCTTGAATAGCTATAATTGGTGGAATATATTTTGATTCTATATAAGGCCTAGTAGTTTTTAATTCTACATAATATACAAACATTCATTATTATATACTAGATTTAGATATTATACGAGATGATTAGTTGAAGCATAAAAATGTTTATTGGGAAGCATATTTTATTTCTTGTTATTTTGTATTAATTCAATATCTATATTCTATATATTTTTGATATGACACCAATCAAATTATGATACTATATATTTAGTAATTTCTTAATTAGTTGTACAATTTTTATTAGAATAATAATGAAATTGTGATACATTTTTCACTCAAGTATAACAAATGTTGGTTGTACCATGTTTTGTTCATTATTTTCCTACAAAAATGAATGGCAGACTTATAAAATTAGTCTAGTCTCTAAATCTGTAATGAATTAATTTTCGATAGATGAGATACTTCATAGAACTTCTATAACACTCAATTTAAAATAAATCATCGGGTACACAAAAAAATTCTGAGCGTAATTTGTAATATTCATTTAATGTCTAAATGTGTACATAATATGTTTGTGTGGCCAGATTATATTTTATGAAATCTGGGACGACTAATTTCAAATTGGCCTAATCAATACCTTACTTTATCTTACCTTTAATGTTTTAATTGTATTATATCTGGGTCTGTATATGATAACATTACTATTAATCAACAAATCATTAATCAATATTAATCAACCAAAAAAATTTAAATTGTTTTACTTGATTAAAAAAGAGTCCTGTTAAATTCTACGTTGATGGTCAAATCCGATAACAGCACCAACGGGTAAAGACATTTTTTGAGATGCTGGGACATGAGTTTCTATACATTATCATAATAGACAATAATTTAGCGAATGTTTATTTAATAACCTATCGTATGTATAATGTTTTTATTATTATTATTATTATTATTATTATAGAATTCTGATATTGGAATCGCACATGGTTTCCAAAAAAGCTGATGATGGCGCAGACTTGTACATCCTAGCCGGTCATGAAGCCAGTTATTAAAATATATTATTATTAAATAGACATTATGAATATTATTATTTTTTTTTTAATAATTGTAATTATACGGTATATACGTCCACTTTACACGGAGAGACTTTACAAGTTAATTTCTGTTATGATACATTGTCAAACATATTCCACTATTATATTATTATGTTAGTAATCGCTTTTAATATCTACCGACGTCCAATTATAAAATGTATGTTAATTATGTATAATTTTATATTATATAATATATTATAAACATCTACACACACACACATCTACACACACACATAGGCACATCATGTCTGTACCTTTATGTTATACTTTATACATTTTAGGCAAATTAATTAAGTACCTACAAGGTTGTTTAACAATTACACAAAAGACTAGATTTTATTGGCCTCATAATATTTCAATCAAAGCAATAAAATATTTTGATAATTTTACAAATAATATTTTAGAAATTTAAATATTTTAATAGAAGATTATATTATTTGTTGTTGTTGTTTAAATCAAATTTAATGTTCTATTAAGAAAGTACAAAATAAAAATATCAAAATAGTTTGGATTTGTTCAGAGAAAAAATTAAAAAATATCTATACAATAAATGTATTTTTAAACAAAAGTCTTTTATTATGTTTGTTTTATCATAAACGTATATACATCTAAAGATTTGGCAAATTTTTAGTAAAATTTCAACCAGTGGCTCAACTAGATTCTTGTGGGCCTCAAGTCAAATATAAAATGGGGCCCCCTATTCAATATTGTAAATGGTCTAAAACAATAAACAATCCAAGGTGCATGGAACACCGCTTCCTCCCTTCCCATTAGTTAATCAAAATCATTTTCATCATTAAAGCTGTTTTTTTTTTTAGACCAATAAGCTTTTTAAATACATATACTTCCAGAAGTCCAATCTTAATTTTGAAAAATATATTATTTGAATTCCTTATTCTCTTTTATAGATGATGGAGTAAATGGGTTTTCGATTTAAAACCCGAAATATTGTACCTAGGTTTTAAATAAGAAATTACATTTGTTTAGATACAGACTATGGTCCTTTAATTACCATATCTGATTTGAAACCTTTAGTAAATGAAAATATAGCAAACAAAGAAGAAAAGATTTTAAAACTCAAAAATCATATTGATGAAATTGTATACAGGAAAGGAGATGGGATACCATGATATGTCTGAAAATGCAACATTTGAGTTTGTTGTTTATTATATCTTGCTAAGTAAATTAGCTAATTAATTGTGTTCATTTATAAGTTGATGAAACACTCAGGTATTACATTTTAATTTTTAAGATAATTGGCGCATCGGTTTTGTAAAAAACCAAGTGTCGTTTAGGTTTATCAGTGCTTAAAACTGATGATTATAATATGACTACGATTTTACCTGGAGCTCAACTTGTAAATTTGAAGATATTTTCTGAAAATTATGACTTGGCCTCCCTCTAACCATGTCTGGAGCCGCCCCTGTTAAAATGTACCTTTTTTAATGCAAATTATAAAGTTTGAAATAAAAATGTTGAGAAATTGAGTTCATTGTGAGCCATATGTGTACCATAAGTATTTATACCATATTTAGTACCATAAGTATTTTACTAAAAAATAATCATACTCTAGGAGGCATGAGAGTTACTCGTAAAGCATGTTTTTAAACGAAAAACACACTAGCCCTTTGCTATGGTATTTACCTATTGTGTCTACGGGATAGCGATATAGTGATCATGCTGCTGCTTGAGAAAGTTATAGTAGGTATAACACTTTTTAAAGGGACAAAAATGTATTGTTCCGTAACCAGTATTATTATTCGTGTTAGAGAAATATGGGTATACCAAACTATTAGCTATCTCTTTCTAACAATAAAGGTCCCGCGGTGGACAGTGTACGTTGGACAACCGACGAGCAGCACATATCTAGGTTAAGTACCTAGTTTAATTGTAGCTTACAAACAAAATAATCGGTTAAAGCACACATTTGGATTGATGTATTTAAATCCAAAAGATGTATCTTATTGTTTTGTATTTGATTTAATGTCTGATATGCCACTCGCCAGATAACCATATATATTCAAAATATACAGATTATTTATAAGAAACTTATATACAGGAAATTTCAAAATTTCCTCCAAAAATATGGGCATGCTTGACAAAAAGTTTATGTCAAACTGGTTTCAAACTACTAACAATAATTGTGAATCGTTTCATTCACTCTTTAATCAAATATAATTATTTTTTTAAAAATTTTAGTTGAAAATGTCCAGACTGACAGTTGTATTATAATAAATAGCACTAATTTGATTATTTCAAATACACCGAAAAATAAATCCACTTTGTTAAAATGGGCTAGGACTAGTAAGGCCATAACGGATTTTAAAAATAAAATATTATCACTTTACTCATAACTCATAATATGTAATAAGAGTGCCGAATTGAATTATGTTAAATAAATTTAAAAAATATGACTTTTTAACTATTTGTATTATTATATTTATAGATTATATTAATGGATGTAGGGTACCTACCTAGCGGCTACCCATGAGAGGTAGCGGAATATCAGATAATTTCATTATGATAACCAAAGTCAGGTTTAGACTATCAATAAAATGGAAATAGCGAGAGCCGAAAAGCACCTTTCAAAAAGGTAAACATTGAACCACTAAAGAATTCTCAGACGGCAGAACAATACAAAAATAGGTTAAATGATATACTGCGATCAGCGGTAGAGGAGAGCAGTATAGATGAGATGTGGGACAAAACTATTATTTTTAAATACTTTGAAATTTAAGTTGTATCAACAAAAGAAAATTAATATTTGTGAAATGGAAAATTATAATTATCTATTGCATTTTGTGGTGGGTAGTAAGTCAGTAATGTCACACCTGTCGGCTGTCTTTCCTATTAAAAAATATCCCGCTCGTGTAACCTATACTCCATGCAGTCTGCAAGTTGCGATAGAACAATACAAACAATTTATATAAAATTTAAATGGCATAGAATGTATCCAACTCGATTCAAAGCTATTAAATGGTAATACAAACTTATTCTAGCTCGTATAGAACTCTATAATAGGTACATACCATATATTAAATTAAAACAATACAATAGTATCGCGTATTGTGTGTAAACTAGTAATAAAACTACAGCAAGCTGTACCAACATATCACATACACTACATATTAACTTGCTATATCACAATATGCAGACTATAAATACTATAACGTATGCATATATAGATGCCGAGGTAGGTACAAATTCACAATGTCAGATTTCGAAATATGCCGGCCCAGGGCCCATCCTTAGCAGTAGGTAGATATAATTTTTAATTTCGTACATGTATCTAATATCGTATTGAGTAGGTACCTAGGGTATATATTGTATATACTAGACTCAAATACTCAATGCTAATATATATTGGAACACTTGAATTTAATGTAATAATATATTAAAATTTAAATAGTACCTAGGTATACTGCAAAATAATATTTTATTCTAAAGTTGCAGTTAAAAGCATGTAATTTATTACCTACATAGTACATATATTAAAATAATAATATTTAAAATGTGGACAGTTGGGTAGGTAGGTACCGTACAGTAGTTGTCGTGTAAGTCATTGTAATGGATGTGTTATATATTTTGAATTCAATTATAAACCATTGCATATACGAAAAGCGTGATTCTGAGCGGAAACTTTGTGTCATCCTATAGGACACTTCTATAAATATTTAATACATTTTAATAATTAATAAAAATTGAAAATATCTCATGGCTATAAATTGCTTTTAAAAAATATGTATATCAGTACTATCTATAATACAATAAAAATATTTAATTATGTTAAAACGTCATAGATAGGACCCACTATAATAATATATTACACTTTATAGGTATGTCGTATTATATTAATAGGTTACCACTTAGGTACCACTATACCTACACATCGAGATTTCACCACCTCAAATATTTCAATCACTTGAGAGAAAGCAATTATCTAAGTATGTCACTTTCAATAGGTACATTTTTATCTTTTTGGTTGTGGTATCGCTACTGAGGTGGGAACCACTAATAAGCCTTTTTTTTTTATTTATTGTACTTAAGCCCGGTGACTAAGTCCATTAGCTGTTGTAGGGGTTATGAACTGTGGTAGGGATAAGGTTGGTACGGTAGGTTGTTTTTACGATTGTTTACGGTTATTAGTTGTTACGGTAAATAGAAAACACGTGTATATGTGGCAAGGTTTTTAACTAGGTACCTACTATGAACCCGGGTGGTCACCCATCTGGGAGCTAGTAGCTGTGGCCGTTACTTACTATCCCAGTTGCGTTCCGTGACTGGTAGTAGCCAACGCGCCACGCTAAGCCACAATAAGAAAATTATTCATAATAGCAATCACAAATATACAAATACAAATATAATATAGTATAGGTACGCCATGGTGGCTAGAACTATAATTTACATGATAAAAAATAAATTTGTAACAATATGTGAAGCTATATATAAATCAAACATACTGGTATACCTACTGCCTCTTAGAGAGTTGCCACGCACGCACGCCATCCTCCTTGACGGACAAGATATTATCTACTAACTTAGCTGGTACCCTCTATCGTCTATAATATGATTATTTAGCATCTTGAGTTTTGGAGAGTCATATTCCTCTCGATAATGTCTGTGGGAAGGTCCGAAAACACAGGTCCGCAGAGTAAATCTATCATATCGTCTGTGGTTCAATAGGTACCTACTTAAAAGTGCAATGACTGATAGTTAACTTTGAGTCATAGAAATTCGTAGGTAGCTAATCTGTTTTATATCAATTTCATTTTTGAAAATGATCGTTCTCCACTGTAATAGTTGAACCACTTGGATACCATTAAGACCAAATAGGTAGGTACATACACAAAACTATTTATAATGTTTTCTATATTAGGAAAAGTAGTTAGGTACACTGTACATTGTATTACCTTCGTCATAACCCTGTACAAGAATATTTCCAATTACTTTTTATCTTTACGCGTTTGTTTATACAATCTGAAAAAGGTGCTCTGCTGTACAGTAGGTTACAAGTGGGTCACTGTATAATGGATGGTATTAAATTTGAATTCAATGATATATTATCATTGTAGGTATAAGAAAAACGATTCTGAGCGGAGACGGTATGCAGTCTAGGTATAAGACATATTATATACTTATCTATAGTATTAAAAAAAAAATTGACATATAATAGGTACCTATACAATAAATTCCAAATTAATCATATCACAATATCCATTAAGGTACTTATAACGTGTTATACATCAACAACAATCCCTGATACTATCATAGATATATAATAGCGTATTTTAGATCATAGATAGTGTATTACATTTTCGTATCTTAGATATAAGAAGAAAAATTTTTATGAATTTCTAACTCAAAATAATTTGCAAATTTTCGTAATTTTTCCATAATTTGTCAATTTTTTGAACTTTAAATGCTTATAAAAAAAACCATGACTAACGATTTTTCATCTGCCTTTGAAACAATATAGTAGGAGCCTTGTATTAAATTGTCAAGTATTTTTACTTAACAAATACATTTTTATTGATATTCATAAAAAAAAAAGGAAAATGAAAATATCCCTAAATACAGTTCAAAATAAATCAAAATATTTAGAAAATGTTATCGTGTACCTATAGAAAAAGCAAATATAAACAACCCGTGAATATTTCATGTATCTACTGCCATT
>WHPZ01580461.1:5217-28760 GCA_016617965.1 Macrosiphum rosae
TACTAATAGTGTCTAAATGTAAAGGAAATTCATCTTGAATGTTTCCTGAAAAAAAAATTTTTTTTGTTTGGAATATTTTGCTATGACGCAGTATGAGTTGACTATTTTTAGATAGTAACAAAATAATACTCTTCCTTATAAAGTTTAACAGATGTACATTTTATTGATTTAATAAGATTTTCTTATATATTTTTTTTAATACAAAAATAGAAATTGTTATCATATAGTATTTATATTATAATTTCCTTGTATAAAATTTTATTAATGTTTATAAAATATAAAAAAATTTATATTGATAAATAAATTTTATGTGCTATAAGTCAATATTATTGAGCAATAAATATGCAAAAAAAATATATCGAACTTAAAAGCAGCAATTTTACATTATTAGTACTATATTTAAATAATCAGAATATAGATTTAATTGATCAATCATTATATAAAAAAACTCAAGAATGTCCAAAATTTTTTAAGAATGCGCCTGTTATTGTCAATGTTTCAAGATTATGCAATACAGTAAATTGGAAAAAAATACAAGAAATTATAATTTCTCACGGTTTTTTCGTTGTAGGCGTAAGTGGTTGTCAAGATAGTATATTAAAAAAAAATATCATTGACTCAGGGTTACCTATTTTATCAGAACGAAAAAAGAACAAATCTAACTTTGTCGCTAATTTTTTTATTAATTCTGCAAAAAATAAAAAAAAAGAAATTCTTAATCAAGTAGAAAAAACTCATATTATCGATATACCGGTACGTTCAGGCCAAAAAATTTATGCTAAACATGCTGATTTGATAGTTATTAATAACGTCAGCGCTGGAGCTGAATTAGTAGCAGATGGAAATATTCATATTTATGGTATAGTTCGTGGTAGAGTTCTTGCAGGTGCTAATGGAGATACATCAAGAAAAATATTTTGCACAGGATTGTTTGCTGAATTAGTTTCTATATCTGGTGAATATTGGTTATCAGAGCAGATACCATCAGAATTTATTGGAAAACCAGCTCAAATTTACTTGAAAAATAAATTTTTAACTATTAATTCTCTCAGTTAAGTGTGTTGTTTTAAGGACATTGTCATATGGCACGGATTATTGTAGTCACTTCAGGGAAAGGAGGTGTAGGTAAAACTACTTCAAGCGCAGCTATTGCAACCGGTTTAGCACAGAAAGGTAAGAAAACGATTGTTATAGACTTTGATATAGGATTAAGAAATTTAGATTTAATTATGGGATGTGAACGTAGAGTCGTATATGATTTTATTAATGTTATTCAAGGTGATGCAACACTTAATCAAGCTATTATTAAAGATAAAAAAATAAGCAATTTGTTTATACTTCCTGCATCACAAACCCGCGATAAAGATGCTTTAACGCGAATAGGAGTTGAAAAAGTTTTAACAGAACTAATAAAAATGGAATTTGATTTTATTATTTGTGATTCACCAGCTGGAATTGAAACTGGTGCTATTTTAGCGATATATTTTGCAGATGAAGCTATTATTATTACTAACCCCGAAGTTTCTTCAGTACGAGATTCCGATCGAATCTTGGGAATAATTGCATCTAAATCAAAGAGAGCAGAAAAAAATATAACTCCTATAAAAGAACATCTTTTATTAACACGTTATAATCCTGGACGTGTTAAAAAAGGGGAAATGTTAAGCATGACAGATGTGTTAGATATTCTTCAAATACCTATAATAGGTGTTATACCTGAAGACGGATCTGTTCTTCGTGCATCTAATCAAGGTGAATCTATAATATTAGATATAAACTCAAATGCAGGACATGCTTATAGTGATACTGTAAATCGATTATTAGGTGAAAAACATCAATTTCGTTTTATTGAAGAAGAAAAAAAGAGTTTTTTACAACGTTTATTCGGGAGATAGGTATGGCTTTATTGGATTTCTTTTTATCCCGGAAAAAAAATACTGCTAATGTTGCAAAAGAGAGATTGCAAATTATTGTTGCAGAAAGAAGAAAATATAATGATGAACCAGATTATTTCCCACAATTAAAACGTGAAATATTATCTGTAATTTGCAAATATGTCAATATAGAACCAAATATGGTAACTGTTCAGTTAGACCAAAAAAATCAAGATATTTCTATATTGGAATTAAATATTATTTTACCGGATTAAACTTTTAAACTAAAATCTATTTTTTTAATAAAAAAATTAACATGTTAATGTTAATTTACGTTTTATAACTTTTTACTAATTTAGTTCAATCAATACTGAAGTATACTAAATATTTCAGCATTGATTGTTTTTTATACTATATAAAAAAACTTTCTTGCTAAAATTTATTATATAAATAGTTAATATTATTCTCTTTAGAGAAGCAGAATTTTTTATTTTTTATTTTTAATAAAGCAAATGGAATTATATCTTTTGCATTAGGAGAAAAAATTTTCGTCTGATTTATATGTGCAATATTTTCAAATTTAGTTAATGTGAATGCATTACCTACAAGAGTCCATTTATCTTCTAGATTGTTAATTTCATTCATAATTAATTTTTTTTTAATTAAACATTCTGTGTGTTCTCCTATCCAAATAGATTTCTCGTTTCTTATATATTTAGCCCAATATATTTCTGTTTGTTTTGCATTTATTGCAACGATTACTTGTTTTTTTTTATATTTTCGCCATGCTTTTTCGGCCATAATTGCTAAAGTAGAAATACTTATTATAGGAATATTCAAACCAAGAGATAAACTTTGTGAAATACTTGCTGCAATACGTATACTTGTAAAATTTCCGGGTCCTTTAGAAAAACAAACATAATCTAATTCTTTGAATTTTATTTGTGCTTGAAATAATATTTTTTGAATTATAGGCAATATTTGTTTGGTATGATTTTTTTCACATTTCTCTGATATAGAATAAATGTATTCGTTTTTATATATAGCAACTGAACAACGATCAATTGAACTATCAATTGCTAAGATTATATTAGACATATTTTTCTCAAAAAATTAATTTTTTTTATTTTAAAAAAGTATGTAATTTTTTTAATTATTTTTAAATCATGTTAGAAATTTCTTGATTTTCATCTTGATTTTTAATAATTCTTACTAAATCAATACGATATTCTGTTGCCTTAACAATATGAAAATGAAAAGGATAAATATAAATTATTTCTCCAGGAAGAGGTAATTGACCTTTTTGAGCAATTAATAAACCTCCTAAAGAGGCGTAATTATTTTCTTTGATAAGTTCTTCAGTATTGAGTAATTGTTGTAATGAATGTAAATCAGTTTCACCTTTTACTAGCCAGCTGTTATTTTCTTTAATAATATCAGGTGTTTCATCAGCATCTGGAAATTCTCCAGCTATAGCTTCTAAAACATCTAAAGGAGTAATTAATCCTTGAACCACTCCAAATTCATTACTAACAATTACAAAACTACCTTGAGCACGACGCAGTACACCGAGAAGATTGATTGGATCGAGCGTATCTGGTATAATAATTGGTAAAATTTTTCTTGAAAAAGTAGATACATCTATTTTTTTTTCAATAGCTACTAATAATTCTTTAGCACGTACGATACCTATTATTTCATCTAATTCTCCTTTACATACCGGAAATAAACTATGTGGTGTATCTAATAACTGCATACGAATTTCATCAGTATTTTTTTCTGTATTTACCCAAGAAATATTGCTTCGTGGAGTCATAATACTTCTAATAGATCGTCCAGCTAATGTAAGAACCCCATTAATCATGTATCTTTCTTCATCTTTAAATGTTTCCATTTCTTTTGAAGCGTGAATGGAAGTAGTTTTTTTATTATCATTTATTATTTTTTTTGTTTGTTTTTTTTTATTTTGTTCCCCTACCATTAAACGTAGGATAGTTTCAGCAGCTCTTTGTCTCATAGGTCTTCTAGATTGATTTTTCATAAAATTATGACGCGCTATCTGATTAAAAATTTCGATTAGGATTGAAAATCCTATTGCAGCATATAAGTATCCTTTTGGGATACAAAATCTTAATGCTTCTGTAACTAAACTAAAACCAATCATTAATAAAAAACTCAGACATAGTACAACTACTGTTTGGTGCGCGTTAATAAAATTAGTCAATGCTTTCGATGCTAATAACATGAGTAGAGTCGCTATTATAACTGCGATCATCATGATTAATAATTGATTAACCATACCTACAGCTGTTATTATTGCATCTAAAGAAAAAACCGCATCTAATACAACTATTTGAATTACTACAGCCCAAAAACCTGCATAATTCTTATTTTCTGAATTTTCATGATGATTATTTTCTAATCTTTCATGTAATTCCATTGTCGTTTTAAATAATAAAAAAAAACCACCAAATAAAAGAATGACATCACGTATTGATAAAGAAAAAAACTTATTTTGAATAATAGGAGAATTGAGTGTGACAACCCAAGATATCAATGATAATAATGCTAAACGCATTATTAGAGCTAATCCCAAACCAATTAAACGTGCTTTATCTCTTTGATTAGGCGGTAGTTTTTCTGATAAAATTGCTACAAATATCAGATTGTCTATTCCTAATACTACTTCTAGTATAACTAGTGTTAATAAGCCGGCCCAAGTTGACGGGTCTAAAAAAAACTCCATCAGAAAAACTCCATAAAAAAATAGGATGTATCGATTTATTATATCTAGAAGATTAAAGATATTTTTGATAAAAACAGGTCATGTGAATGAATATATTTTGAAGAATTAATTTGTGAGTTAGTATTTATTTAAAATTATAGAGATTTTGTAGAGGTTAAAAAAAGTATTTTAATAAAAAATTTTTTAAAATATTATATATAATTTTGTAATATTTGAATAACGAAGTCCTCTGATTTTTTGACAGAGGGCTTGTAAAATTTTTCTTTTTAATACTTTTGTATTTTATATAGAAAAAACATTTACTGCGGCAGGACCTTTTTGTCCATCTTGAATTTCAAATTCAACATTTTGCCCTTCGGTTAATGTTTTAAATCCATTCCCTTGAATTGAAGAAAAATGAACAAAAACATCTTTGCTTCCATCCGACGGTGTAATAAAACCAAAACCTTTAGATTCGTTGAACCACTTAACTTGACCTTTAATCTTAGCCATTGTGTAACTTCCTTAAGAATATTTATTAGTCTTATTGCTAATTTATGTAGAAAAAAGAAACATTACTGTATGAGGCACGAATTTAAGATTTGGCAAGAGAAGCTGTATCAACGTCTTTACTCTAAACTTTTTTAAATTTAATATTCTATGCATAAACAGAATTGTAACTTATTTTACCTAAAAAATTTAATTAATAATAAAAAGCACGATATTTTTATATATATCATTTTTTTATGGAAAAGGCAAGTTTAAATTTATTTAAATAGTTTTATATTTTTAATTATGAATTTTCTTAATAGAAATAGAAAAATATATTTCTATTAAGAAAGATTATGTTTTTACTACATATATTCTTTATTATGTAGTGCTTGTATTCTTTTATCTAAAGAAGGATGGGATGCAAATAAACTTAAAAAATAGTTGGGTTTTCCATTTATACAAAATGCAATCATGCTATCAGATTCTTGAGGTTCATGACTTGTTTTTAAACGATTTAAAGCAGAAATCATTTTTTCACGTCCTACCATTTTTGCAGAACTAGCATCAGCATAAAACTCACGATGTCTAGAAAACCACATTATAATAATACTAGCAAAAATACCAAAAATTAATTCTAAAAATGTAGAAATTAAAAAATATGTGAATGAATTTTTTGTTTCTGTATTATTTTCATTTCGATTACCTGATAGAACACTACTTATGACCTGTGAAAGAATACGAGATATAAAAATGACAAAAGTATTAACAACGCCTTGAACTAAAGTCATGGTAATCATATCACCGTTAGAAATATGACTGATTTCATGAGCAATTACTGCTTCTGCTTCATGACGAGTCATATTTTCTAATAATCCTGTTGAAACAGCAATTAAAGCAGAATTACGACGTGCACCAGTTGCAAATGCATTAATATCAGCTGCATGATATACTGCTATTTGAGGCATAATAATACCTTTTTGAATAGATTGTTTGCGCACTGTATTAATAAGCCAAGTTTCTATTTCATTGCGAGGATGAGTTAAGAGTTCACCATTCACTGACCGTAATGCAATCCATTTGGAGAGAATTAACGATAAAATAGAACCACTAAAACCGAAAAGACTTGACATAATTAATAAACCGTAAATATTATCAGACTGAATACCTGTCAAGATAAGAATCAGACTAAATATTAACATAACTGCTAAATTAGTTAATAAGAAAAGAATAATACGCATCATAAGATATTATCTTCCTCGATTAGCAAAATAGGTATTTTGCATCAATGTGAAATTAAATATTTTTTATGTTAAAATGTATAAGTTTTTTTGTGTTTTGTTTTATTTATAAAAATATTAAAAAATTAATTTTTAAGCTATCATAATTCTCTTAATTAAGTCAAGATAGATAAATTTTTTAAGATTTTCTTAATTAAATTTATACCAATAACGATTGTCATGAGCAAGTAGTAAATCTGAGTTTTCAGGACCCCAAGTTCCAGACATATATAATTGTAGAGGATTGTCTTTAGTATTTTCCCATCCTTCTATAATCGGATCTATCCATTTCCATGCCTCTTCTACTTCATCGCGACATACAAATAGAGATTGTATACCTCTCATGCTTTCAAATAACAACCTTTCATAAGCATCAATTATATTTTTAGAATATTTTTGATGAAAATCATTAGATTTCATTTGAGAATTTTCTAATTTATATTCTTGTTCTAATCCTGGTATTTTATTTACAAAATCGAATTTAATATTTGCATTTGGTTCTAAACGTATAATTAATTTATTTTGCAATAATTCTGATTTAGACATTTTAAATAAATTTACAGGCATATTCTTAAAAAAAACTACTATTTCAGAATATTTATGTGTTAAACGTTTTCCTGTTCTTAGATAAAATGGAACACCAGACCATTTATTATTATTGAGATTAACTTTTATAGCAATAAAAGTTTCAGTTTGACTATTTTTTTTTGCACCATTTTCTTCTAAGTAAGAAGGTACTTTTTTCCCTTTAATAAATCCAGAATAATATTGTCCTCGAACAGTTTTCTTATTTATATTGCTCATATTTATGGGATCTAGACTGCGCAGTATTTTTACTTTTTCATGCCGAATACTTTCAGCAGTAATGTCTTTTGGTTGGTCCATTGTGAGTATTGTTAGTATTTGTAAAAGATGGTTTTGTACCATATCTCTCATTTGACCCATCGTATCAAAATAATTCCATCGGTCTTCAATTCCCACTTCTTCAGATACAGTAATTTGAATATGATCAATTGTTTTATTATTCCAATTATAGAAAAAAAATGAATTAGCAAATCGTAAAGCGAGCAGATTAAGTATTGATTCTTTTCCGAGATAATGATCAATACGAAAAATTTGTGATTCTAGAAAATATTTAGAAAGTTCATCGTTAATTTTTTGAGATGTTTTTAAACAAATTCCTAATGGTTTTTCTAAAACTATACGTGATGGAACAAGATTTAAATTTGCATTTCCTAAACCTATAAAAATAGAATCTAATGTATTAGGAGGCACTGCACAATAATAAATGATTATATTTTTTTTCTGATTTAGTATTTCTTTTAATCTAAAAAAATCTGATAGTTTATGGACATCAATATTATAAAAAAATATACGAGAACTAAGTTTTTTCCAAATAACATTATTAATTTCTTCATGTAAAAAATGTTTTATTTCTGTTTGGACTATTTCTATATATTTTTTGGTATTCCAATCAGCACGACCGGTAGCAATTATACGTGTATTTTCATGTATTTTTTTAGATTTTTCTAATTTGTATAAAGCAGGTAATAATTTTTTTTTCGTTAAATCTCCTTTTGCACCAAAAATGACTAAATCACAAGCTTGATTTGTTTCTATGATCATAATCTTCTCTTCTTTAAAATTTACATATAGAATTTAAAATTTTAATGTAATAATTTAGATGATAGTATTTGCATAAGAATTTGATAAAGATTTTTAGATGTATATATAAAATTCCTTAAAATGTACTATTATTTTTAAGACTTTTTATTTTTTATAATATATTATCAATAAATAAAATTATCTTTATAATTTTACTAAATAACTTAATAAATACAAATAAATATTTTATTATCACTAATTTTTACAACAATAGAATAAAATTTTTTAAAACTGTTAACAAGGTGTATTTATATGTTAAATCGATTAAGAAGAACAAAAATTGTAGCTACTTTAGGGCCTTCTACAGATATTAATAATAATTTAGAAAAAATAATTCGTTCTGGAGTAAATGTTCTTCGATTTAATTTTTCTCATGGTTTAGCACATGAACATAAATTCAGAGCAAATAAAGCAAGAGAAATAATGACAAATTTAAATTGTCATATTGCATTACTTGGTGATTTACAAGGTCCTAAAATTCGTATTTCTAAATTTCGAAAAAATAATATTTTTTTAAATATTAGTGATTTTTTTATATTAGATGCAAACTTAGGAAAAAACGATGGAAATAAAGAACGCGTAGGTATCGATTATAAACAGTTACCATACGATCTAAAAGTAGGTGATATATTGTTGTTAGATGATGGAAGAATACAATTAAAGGTTATAAAATCAACTTATCCTGAAATATTAACAAAAGTTGTTATAGGTGGAATTCTTTCTAATAATAAAGGTATCAACAAATTAGGCGGTGGTTTATCTGCACATGCATTAACTGAAAAAGATAAAAAAGATATAATTCTTGCATCTGAAATTGATGTCGATTATTTAGCGATATCTTTTCCACGATGTAGTGATGACTTAAAACAAGCAAGAAAATTAGCTAAAAAATCTGGTAGTAATGCTAAAATTATTGCAAAAATAGAACGTGCCGAAGCCGTAATAAATCAAAATATTATCGAAGATATAATTTTATCATCAGATGCAATTATGATAGCGAGAGGTGATTTAGGCGTAGAAATCGGAGATTCTGAACTAGCAGGAATTCAAAAACAATTAATTAGAACCGCTAGACAATTAAATAGAATTGTAATTACTGCCACACAGATGATGGAGTCTATGATTATAAACCCACTACCTACTCGTGCAGAAGTTATGGATGTAGCTAATGCTGTTTTAGATGGTAGTGATGCAGTTATGCTTTCTGCTGAAACAGCATCTGGTAAATATCCAGCTGAAACTGTTGTAAAAATGGCAAAAATTTGTAAAGGTGCAGAAAAAGTACCGAGCATTAATGTGTCAAGACACCGTCTTAATGCAAAATTTAATGATATTGAAGAAGCTATTGCTATGTCAGCTATGTATGTTGCTAATCATTTAAAAGGAGTTGCTGCAATTATCACGATGACAGAATCAGGAAAAACGGCACTTATGACATCTAGAATTACATCTGGATTACCTATTTTTGCTTTATCAAAAAATAAAAAAACCTTAAATTTAGCAAGTCTTTATAGAGGTGTTACTCCCATATATTTCAATAGCAAGAAGAACGGTTTTGAAGCTGCTAATGAAGCAATTTTTCTTTTATGTGATCAAGGTTTTTTATGTAGTGGTGAATTAGTCATTATAACTCAAGGTGATATTATGGGAAAAATAGGAAAAACTAATACTAGTAGAATTTTAAAAGTTTTATGATTGTTGTTTCAATATATAGTTGAATGACATTATTAATTTTAATTTTTAATTAGGTATAAAAATAAGCTATTTTTTTAAAAAAAATATGTTTTTTTGTTGATAGTGTTAAAATATAAAACTATCTTAAAATTTATTTTGCTCTGCGCTTAAATAATAGATAAATAATTATAGTTTTCTATTAGATTGAGATTATATAAATCTAATTTAGAAGAAATTCTAATTTTAAAATAGAAATTAAAAAATAATACTTTAAAAACACTATTAATATTGTTTTAAATTATTATTAAATTTTCTAGATGTGATTAAACTTTTTTTAAAATTATTAACTGTTCATTATAGAATAGGTTTATTTTCTTGAGAATTTATGAAAAAATTATAGTGTAACAGTGTTTGTTTTGAATTTTTAAAAATATCTTTGTTATGGAAGAATCTATATACTATTGTTATGTTACATTTATTTACATTTGATTTTTTTAAATTACATGCAAAACGATTTTCAAAAATGTTTAGCATGATTTTTTCTTTCATTTAAAAAATGAGAATTTCTTTTTTTGAATACATAATTCGTGTCTAGGATAATATTTATATAGTTGACTTTAGTAAATCTTCTTAAGAACGATTTAATAAATTTTAAGAATTCTAATATTCTAACTACATGTATATTAGAATTTAAAAAAATAATAGATAATTAATAATATTTATATTCATCTTAACAAATATATCTTATAATACTAAGACTAAAAAAAAATAATTTATAAAACTATGTTGGAATTAGTAAAATTAAAAAATGTTTGTGTAAATTTGTCTAATCGTTCCATTCTTACTAATATATCATTGTCTTTAATTCCTAATCGTGTTCTTACTTTAATTGGACCCAACGGAGCTGGAAAATCTACTTTAGTACGTATTATTTTAGGATTGATCAAACCTAGTTCAGGTGTAATTATCCGATCATATGATTTATCTATTGGTTACGTTCCTCAAAAATTAAATCTTAATACTTTATTGCCTATTACAGTAGAACGATTTATGCAATTATCGAAAAGAACAAATAATAAAAAAATATCGGAAATACTAAAACGTGTTAATGCAGAATCTTTAAAAACTTATCAACTACAAAAATTATCTGGTGGAGAAATGCAGCGCATTCTCTTAGCTAAAGCTTTATTAAATGATCCTGATCTCCTAGTTCTAGATGAACCTATACAAGGAGTTGATATAATAGGGCAATTAACTTTATATAAACTAATTAATGAAATTCGATATGAGTTAAAATGTGCTATTTTAATGGTATCTCATGATTTAGATTTTGTTATGGCTAAAACAGATGATGTAATTTGTTTGAATAATCATATTTGTTGTTCTGGAACACCAGAAACTGTTTGTAATAATTTAGAATTTATTTCTATATTTGGATTTAAACGTGTACAAGAATTAGCAGTTTATCATCATGACCACAATCATGTGCATAATTTTTAAACATACAATAATGTAATTATAGAGTGGTTTTTATGTTTGAACTAATTTTTCCAGGATGGTTAGCAGGTGTGATTTTATCTTTAACAACTGGTCCATTAGGTTCATTTGTAGTTTGGCGCCGTATGTCATCTTTTGGTGATACCTTATCACATTCTTCTTTGCTTGGTATAGCAATATCTATTGCATTTAATATTAACTCATTTTATGCTCTTTTTATACTTATGAGTATAATTGCTATTATTTTAGCATGTCTAGAAGAATTATTACCTGTTTCATTAGAAACTATACTAAGTATAGTATCACATAGTTCATTATCTTTAGGAATGGTTTTTATTAGTTTGATGTCTAATAATAAAGAAATAAATATTACACATTATTTATTTGGTGATTTATTATCTGTGACAGAACATGATTTAATTATTATTTCGATAAGCAGTATAATAATACTTATTATTTTACTTTATCAGTGGAATGTAATTTTATCAGCAACTATCAATGAAGAGTTAGCTCAAATAGACGGTATAAATGTTTTTTATGCTCGTTTGACTATTATGTTAATGACTGCTTTTACTATTTCTATAGCAATGAAATTTGTAGGTGCATTATTGATTACTTCTTTGTTAATCCTTCCACCTGCAACTGCACAACATTTTTCAGGTTCTCCAGAAAAAATGGTTATTATTGCTATAATAGTAAGTATTTTATCTGTTACAGGAGGAGTATTTTTATCTTTTTTTTATAATACACCATCTAGTCCATCTATTGTTTTGTGTTCTTCTTTCTTGTATTTATTAAGTAATATAAAAAATATTTTTGTTAAATATAAAATATTTTAAAATTTATTTTTTAAAAGTTTAATAGCTAATTCTTGTAATATTAAATTATTTATTTTACTGGGAGAATTAGTCATTAAACAAGTTGCTGATGTCGTTTTTGGAAAAGCAATAACATCTCTAATATTTTTACTATTAGTTAAAAGCATGACTATTCTATCTAATCCTAAAGCTATCCCCGCATGTGGAGGGGCTCCATATTGTAATGCTTCTATCAAAAATCCAAATTTTTCATTTTGTACTGTTTTTTTTATTCCTATTATATCAAATACTTTTCTCTGCATGTTAACATCATGAATACGTACTGAACCTCCACCAATTTCATAGCCATTTATCACAAGATCATAGCTATCTGATACAGCAAGTTCAGGTGAATTATTTAAACTTTTTATATTCATATTTTTAACGGCAGTAAATGGATGGTGAACAGAAGAAAAATTTCCATTAGTATCTTTACTAAACATAGGAAAATTAACTATCCAAACTGGTTTCCAGCTATTTTGTTTAGTAATATTTAAATCAATACCTAATTTTAAACGTAACATACCAAGAGATTGATTAACAATAGATTCTTGATCAGCAATTAAAAATAATATATCTCCATTTTTAGCTTTGCTTTTTTCTATTATTTTTTTTAGAGTAATTTCATCTAAAATATATTTAATAGAACTATAAATACCTCTGCATCCAATGTTATGTTCTATTATTTTTATATAAAATAATTTTTTTGCATTAAATTTCTGTATATATTTAGTATAAGAATCAATTTGTTTTCGACTTATATCTGCACCTCTGGAGATGCATAGCAATGCTATTCGATTATTTTTTATAGGATCTAAATTAAAAAATGATATAAATTTTTGACCTTTAAAAATATCAGAAATTTCAATAATTTTTATTGGATTTCGTAAATCTGGTTTATCCGATCCATATTTTTTCATTGATTCATCAAAAGATAATTTAGGGAATTTAATTAAATTAAAGTTTATTATTTTTGACCAAATTTTTATTATAAGTTTTTCTACTAAATTACGAACTTTTTGGGCGTTCATAAAAGAAACTTCAATATCAATTTGTGTAAATTCTGGTTGTCGATCTGAACGTAAATCCTCATCACGAAAACATTTAACTATTTGATAGTATCTATCTACACCCGCAATCATTAACATTTGTTTAAATAGTTGAGGAGATTGCGGTAATGCATAAAATTTTCCAAAATGATTGCGACTGGGGACTAAATAATCTCTAGCACCTTCTGGTGTAGATTTTGTGAGAATTGGAGTTTCAATATCTAGAAAATTTTTTTTTATCATAAAATTTCTTATTAAATGAGTGATTTTATTTCTAATTTTTAGATTTTCTAGAATCTTTAAAGAACGTAGGTCTAAATATCTATATTTCAATCTTGAATCATCATTATTTTTTTGTGTATAATTTAATGGTAATGATTTTGAAATATTTAAAATATTTATTTCGTGCGCTAAAATTTCTATTTCTCCAGTACTAATTTTTATATTTTTATTTTTTTCTTCTCGTTTTTGAACTGTACCAGAAACTTGAATACAAAATTCATTTCTTAAAGTTAAAGCTTTGTTAAAAACTGTATTGTTTTTTAATTCAAAAATGACTTGAATCAGACCGGTATAATCTCTCATATCAATAAAAATAAATTGACCAAAATTTCTTATTTTATGTACCCAACCACATAATTTTACTGTTGTATTTAAATGAATTATTCTAATATTTCCACAATATTTAGTACGCATAAATTCTCTTTAAAATTTTTTTATTTAAAAAAATTTATTTTATTTTTCAGAAGATTTGTCAAATAGATAAGTTTCTAGGAAATGAATTTTATTTTTTAGAAATAATTGATTTTTGATGATTGTTATTTTTTTTATCTATATTATTGCTATTAGCGACTTCTAAAAATAATTCTTCCCTTACTTAAATCATAAGGTGTTAGCTCTACAGTCACTTTATCTCCAGTTAATATCCTAATATAATTTTTTCTCATTTTTCCTGAAATATGTGCTGTAATAATATGTTTATTTTCTAGTTCAACACGAAACATAGTATTGGGTAATGTGTCTATTACAATTCCTTGCATTTCAATATTCTCTTCTTTAGACATTTTATTCTCATTAATGCATTGAAAAATGTTAATTCTATTATATCAGATACTAGTCGTTTTGACTAGTATGTTTTTATAAAACAATGTTTCTCATATACAATTTTTTTATACCAAGGAATTAAGATAACGCTCACTATCTAGTGCAGCCATGCAACCACTAGCAGCTGATGTTATTGCTTGTCTATACACATGATCTATTACATCTCCAGCAGCAAATACACCAGGTATACTAGTTTGAGTGTAATTTCCATGTGTTTCATGCATTACTTTAATATAACCATCTTTCATTTTTAACTGATTGATGAATATGTTTGTATTGGGGGTATATCCAATAGCAACAAATAGTCCAGAAACTGGAATATTTAATTCTTTTTTTTCTTGTAAATATTTTTGTTCAACTAATAAACTGGTAACACCAAAAGAATTTCCTAATACGTTTTTTATAGTAGAGTTTAAATAAATTATTATTTTTTGAGTTTTTATTTTTTTGTCTAATCTATTTAATAAAATTTTTTCGGCACTAAAATTCATGCCACGATGTATTAAATAAACTTTTTTAACAAAATTTGATAAATATAGTGTTTCTTCTATAGCTGTATTTCCTCCACCTACAACTGCAACTTCTTTATTTTTATAAAAAAAACCATCACATACAGCACATGTTGAAACACCTTTTCCTTTAAAAGCATGTTCTGATTTTAGTCCTAAATAACGAGGATTTGCTCCAGTTGCAATAATAATTGAATCGGCAGTATATTTGTTATTTTCCCCTATTAAATAAAAAGGGATTTTTTTAAAATCTACTTCAATTATAGTATCAGAGATGATTTTAGTATTAAGTTGAATAGCATGTTTATACATGCGGTTCATTAATTCTGAACCGCTAATTTTGTCAGCATCTCCTGGCCAATTTTCAATTTCACTAGTATTCATTAATTGTCCTCCTTTATTTATTCCAGTAATTAAAACAGGATCTAAATTAGCTCTTGAAGCATATATTGCTGCAGTATATCCTGCCGGACCAGATCCTAGAATAATTATTTTGCTGTGCTTGACATTATACATTTTGAATTCCTTTGAAATAAATATTTCTGTAATTGATTTGATTAAAAAATATAATAAATATTATATTTTTTATGCATTACTAACAATCAAATATTTTTTATATGGTATATTTTATGTAAAATATTTTTAGATAAAAATAAAGGAGAATTAATTCTAATAAAAATTTTTCTCGCAACTCTATTATATTTGTTTTAATTTTATAAAATACATCTTAGTATGTAAATTAAATAACTTAATTTAAAAATATTTATTAATAATTAAAAAGAGCAAAAATTCTATGTTAAATCCTTATCTATTACGAAATGAATTGCATTTAACAGCTAGAAAGCTATTAAAAAAAGGTTATAAATTAGATATTTCTAAAATATCTTATATGGAAGATAAGAGAAAAAAGTTACAGATTCAAACTGAAAATTTACAATTTAAGCACAATTCTTTATCTAATCTTATTAAAGAAGCTAAGATTATTAAAAATGAAAATGAATTATTAAGAAATAAAGTTATACAGTCAGGTAAAGATTTAAATGCAGCTAAAATTGAACTTAATGCTTTAAAAGAAAAAATACATCATTTTTCCATGTGTATTCCAAATATTCCTTCTGATGATGTTCCAGAAGGAAAAAAATCTATTAATAATAAAGAAATTAAATATTGGGGTCAAAAAAAGAAGTATAATTTCATAGTCCAAGATCATGTAGAAATAGGCAAAAAATTTAATGAATTAGATTGGAAATCTTCAGCAAAAATGTCAGGATCACGTTTTGTTTTCATGAAAGGAAAAATTGCACTTTTACATCGTGCACTTAGTCAGTTTATGTTAGATTTACATACTATAGATCATGGTTATATTGAATCTTATGTCCCTTATTTAGTTCATGCTGAAGCTTTATATGGAACAGGACAATTACCAAAGTTTAGTGATGATTTATTCCATATAAATTTTACAGATAAAAAAAATTATATATTAATTCCCACTGGAGAAGTTCCATTAACTAATTTAGTTTATAATCAAATAATAGATGAGAAAGACTTACCTATTATGTTAACTGCACATACTCCTTGTTTTCGATCAGAGGCATCTTCTTATGGACGTGATACTAAAGGATTAATTCGATTGCATCAATTTGATAAAGTAGAATTAGTTCAAATTGTTGCACCAGAAAAGTCTATGGAAGCATTAGAAGACTTAACTAATCATGCTGAAAAAGTTTTGCAACTTTTAGATTTGCCATATAGAAAAATGCTTTTATGTGCAGGAGAAATAGGTTTTTCAGCTGTTAAAACCTACGATTTAGAAGTTTGGTTTCCTTCTCAAGGAAAATATAAAGAAGTTTCTTCTTGTTCTAATATGAATGATTTTCAAGCACGTCGTATGAAAGCTCGCTATAAAAAATCATCTACACAAAAAAATTTTTTTGTACATACATTAAATGGTTCAGGTTTAGCAATAGGTAGAACATTAGCAGCTATTTTAGAAAATTATCAACATTCTGATGGTCGTGTAGAGATTCCTAAAATTCTTCAAAAGAAATATATGCAAGGCTTAGAATTTATAAACTAATTTATAAGTATAACATTAATATGATTGGTGAAAAAATGAATAAAGTTTATAATTTTAGTGCCGGTCCAGCTATGATGCCAAAAGATGTTCTTTATCAAGCTAAAAAAGAATTACAAAACTGGAAAAAAATAGGTTTTTCTATAATGGAAATTAGTCATCGTAGTGAAGAATTTATCCAGGTTGCTTTAGAGGCTGAAAAAGATTTAAGAGATTTATTAAACATACCTGATTCTTTTAAAGTATTATTTTGTCAAGGTGGTGCTAGAGGACAATTTTCTGCTATTCCCATGAACTTATTAAATTATAATTCAGAAACAGCAGATTATATAAATAGTGGTTATTGGTCAAATTGTGCATTTACAGAAGCCAAAAAATATTGTACTCCTCGATCTATATTTATTAGACAAAATTATAATGGACAAGAATCTCTTGTACCAATGAATCAATGGAATATTGACAAAAAATCAGCATATATTCATTATTGTCCTAATGAAACAATAGATGGATTATCTATTTATGAGGAACCAGTTTTTAAAGATAAAATTGTTGTAGGCGATTTTTCTTCTGTTATTTTATCACGTGTAATTAATATTAACAATTATGATCTTATTTATGCAGGTGCTCAAAAAAATATTGGTCCTGCAGGTATAACAATAATTATTATACGAGAAAAACTTATAAAATGCTCATCTCACATTGCCCCTTCTATTTTAGATTATCAAAAAATATCAGAAAATAATTCGATGTTTAATACACCTCCAACATTTTCTTGGTATTTAT
The DNA here is from genome assembly GCA_016617965.1 of Macrosiphum rosae. Lineage (NCBI taxonomy): Eukaryota > Metazoa > Arthropoda > Insecta > Hemiptera > Aphididae > Macrosiphum > Macrosiphum rosae. The sequence goes on from WHPZ01580461.1 coordinate 22,798, forward strand.
CAGGATTAGTTTTTAAATGGTTAAAAAAACAAGGCGGGTTAAAAAAAATTGAAAAATTAAACCAAAAAAAATCGGATTTACTGTATAAAAAAATAGATAATAGTGATTTTTATATTAATAAGATAGATAGTAAAAATAGATCACAAATGAATATTGTATTTCATTTAATTGACCCTACATTAAATGAAATTTTTTTGAAAGAAGCTTCTGAATTAGGTTTAAATTATTTAAAAGGACATAGCATAGTAGGCGGGATGCGTGCATCTATTTATAATGCTATGCCATTAGAAGGTATTCAATCTTTAATAAAATTTATGTCCTATTTTGAAAATCGATATGGATAAATTACATCCAATTTATTTTGTAAAATACTATTTTAACTTTAATTAAATAGAGCGTATATTTGTTATGCAAGATTCTTTTAATTTAAAACCAATATCTTATGTCAATGGAACCGTTTGTTTGCCAGGTTCCAAAAGTATTTCAAATAGAGTTTTATTACTTGCCTCGATAGCTAAGGGTACAACATATTTAAATAATCTATTAGATAGTAATGATACACAACACATGTTAAATGCTTTAAAAAAATTAGGTGTTAATTATTCTTTATCAAATAATAAAAAAACATGTTGTGTTCAAGGTATAGGTCAAGCTTTTCATTTATCTAAACCTATTTCATTGTATTTAGGAAATGCAGGTACTGCTATACGACCTCTTCTTTCTGTATTATCTTTACATAAAAATGAAGTTTTATTAAGTGGAGATGATAGAATGCATGAAAGACCTATTAAACATCTTGTTGATGCTTTAAAACAAGGAGGTGCTGTTATAGAATATAGAGAGAATAAAGGATACCCTCCAATACTAACAAGAGGTGGTTTTGTTGGAGGCTCCATTTTTTTAAAGGGTAATATTTCTAGTCAATTTTTAACATCATTGTTAATAAGTGCTCCACTTGCTCTAAAAAATACTACTATTTTTATAAAAGGAAATTTAGTTTCGAAACCTTATATTGATATTACGCTGAATTTAATCAAATGTTTTGGAATAAATATTAAACATCATGATTATACTGTATTTTATATCAAAGGTCGACAAGAATACAAAACACCTGGAAACTATATGATTGAAGGAGATGCTTCTTCAGCTTCTTATTTTTTAGCTGCTGCTGCTATTAAAGGTGGTTCAATTAAAGTTATTGGTGTTGGAAAAAAAAGCATTCAAGGTGATATAGAATTTGCAAATATTCTTAAAAAAATGGGAGCAGTAATTTATTGGGAAGACTATTCTATTACTTGTACTCGTAATAAATTAAATGCAATAGATTTAGATATGAATCATATTCCTGATACAGCAATGACGATTGCTATGGTTGCTCTTTTTTCTAAAGGTACTACAACTATTAGAAATATATACAACTGGCGAGTTAAAGAAACTGATCGTTTATCTGCAATGACTATTGAATTAAGAAAAGTTGGTGCTAAAGTTGAAGAAGGAGAAGACTTTTTATCTATTACGCCTCCTACTGTTTTTCAATATTCAGATGTTGAAACTTATAACGATCATCGTATAGCTATGTGTTTTTCTCTTATATCTTTATCTGGAATAGGTGTAAATATACTCAATCCTAATTGTATTTCAAAAACTTTTCCATCTTATTTTGAAGACTTTTTATCTATAAGTAATATTTAATAAATTTTATAGAAATTTTTTAATGCAACTTTTTGCACATTATAAAGAAAAATATGACAAATAAAATTCCTGTTATTACTATTGATGGTCCTAGTGGTGTTGGTAAAAGCACAATTGCTAACATAATCGCATATAAGTTAAATTGGTCTTTATTGAAATCAGGCCAAATATATCGATTAATTGCATTTCTAGCATTAAATCAAAATATCTCTATTATTGAAAATAACATCATTAGATTATTAAAAAATTTAGATTTTTCATTAATTAAAAAAAAACTATGGATTGTTTTTATAAGTCAAAAAATCTTGAGATAATAAGTGAGGTTTCTTCTCAACTATCAGTTTATCCTCGCATTAGAAACATTTTACTAAAAAAACAAAGATTAATGAGATGTTTTCCTGGTTTAATAGCAGAAGGACGTGATATGGGTACAGTAGTATTTCCAGATGCTGTACTTAAATTTTTTTTAGATGCTAATTTAGAAACACGTGTAAAAAGAAGAATGTTAGAATTAAGAAAAAATGGTCAAGATATTGATTATAAAAAGTTATTCAGACAAATGAAAGATCGTGATGAACGTGATCAAAATCGATTAATTTCTCCTTTATGCATAGCAAAAAATGCTATAATATTAGATTCAACTTATATGAGTTTATCAGAAGTTATAAAAAATTTAATGGAATATATTATTAAAGAAAATAAAAATATACCTAAAAATTAGTTGAAGACTTTAAAAACTACACTCTTTGATAAGGATTGTTATAAGATATATAAAATAAGCTCATTTCAACATGAAGTTAAAATGAACGTTTAATAAAAATTTCTTAATATTATTAATATGAATGAATCTTTTGCTCAATTATTTGAAGAATCGCTAAAAGAAATTAAAACTCGTCCAGGTTCAATTATTCGCGGTACTATTGTTGCTATAGAAAAAGATATAGTTTTAGTGGATGCTGGTCTTAAATCTGAATCTGCTATTCCTGCAGAACAATTTAAAAATTCTCAAGGTTTTTTAGATGTGAAAGTAGGCGATCAGATTGATGTTGCTTTAGACGCTATTGAAGATGGTTTCGGTGAAACACTTTTATCTCGTGAAAAAGCAAAGCGTCATGAAGCATGGTTAATATTAGAACAAGCTCATGAAAAATCAGAAACGGTTATTGGAATTATTAATGGTAAAGTTAAAGGTGGTTTTACTGTTGAACTAAATGATATCCGTGCATTTTTACCAGGTTCTTTAGTAGATGTTCGTCCAGTTCGAGAAACAGTGCATCTTGAAGGTAAAGAATTAGAGTTTAAAGTAATAAAATTAGATCAAAAGCGTAATAATGTTGTTGTTTCACGTCGTGCTGTTATTGAATCAGAAAATAGTGCTGAACGAGATCAATTATTAGAAAATTTACAAGAAGGCATGCATGTTAAAGGGATTGTAAAAAATTTAACAGATTATGGAGCTTTTGTAGATTTAGGTGGTGTAGATGGTCTTTTACATATTACGGACATGGCTTGGAAAAGAGTCAAGCATCCTAGTGAAATAGTAAATGTAGGTGATGAAATTAATATTAAAATTTTAAAATTTGATAGAGAAAGAACACGTGTTTCATTAGGATTAAAACAACTAGGTGAAGATCCATGGATAGCTATTTCTCAGCGTTATCCAGAAGAAACTAAATTAACTGGACGCGTAACAAATTTAACAGATTATGGTTGCTTTGTAGAAATTGAAGAAGGAGTAGAAGGTCTTGTACATGTATCTGAAATGGATTGGACTAATAAAAATATTCATCCATCGAAGGTAGTAATTGTCAATGACATCGTTGAAGTGATGGTTTTAGATATAGATGAAGAACGTCGTCGTATTTCTCTTGGTTTAAAACAATGTAAAATGAATCCATGGAAAGAATTTTCTGAAACTCATAAGAAAGGGGTTCATGTTATTGGAAAAATCAAATCTATTACAGATTTTGGTATTTTTATTGGTTTAAATGGAGGTATTGACGGATTAGTACATTTATCTGATATTTCTTGGACCATTCCTGGTGAAGAAGCAGTTAAGAAATATAAAAAAAATGATGAAATTTCTGCTGTAGTTATTCAAGTAGATGCCGAAAGAGAACGTATATCTTTAGGAATTAAACAATTAGAAGAAGACCCTTTTAATGTATATATTGCAAATTACAAAAAAGGTGCAATTATTACTGGTCAAATTAAATCTTTAGATAAAAAAAATATTATTGTAAAATTACCTGAACACTTAGAAGGGATTGTAAAATTATCTGATTTGCCTCGTTTATATTCTGAACAAATAATCAATAAAATAAAAATTGAAGATGAAATCTTAGTTAAATTATCTAATTTTGATCGAAAAAATAGAATAATTTATCTTACAATTCATAATGCCAACGAAAATGAAAAACAAGATTTAACGGCTTTGCCTAATAACAAAAAGAATAATGATGCTTTTTCTAACGTTATGACAGAAGCATTTAAAGCGGCCCAAAATACTGAATAATTGCTTATTTTATAAACAATATATATTTTTTTATATGAGAATTATTTTACTATGTAATAAAATCCATAAATTTTTCAGGTTTATAAATGATAGAGGTTTTATGACGAAGTCAGAATTATTCGAAAAAATTGTTAAGCAAAGCATTCATATTTCAAATAAAATGATAGAATATGCTACGAAAGAAATGTTAGAACATATGACTCCGTCACTAGTACAAGGACAAAGAATTGAAATTCGAGGTTTTGGTAGTTTTTCTCTACATTATCGTTCGTCTTGTATGGGTCGAAATCCTAAAACTAGGAGAACAATACAATTAAATAAACAGCATACTCCTTATTTTAAACCAGGGAAAAAATTACGAGATCGAGCAAGTATGTATAAGTAATATCTTTTAATATTCTTTACAATAGAAACTAAGTTTATATGATTCTTTATAAGACAGCTTAGTTTCTATAATTTCAAAACAACATTTTTATTAAGGCACAAAATGAAAAAATTTTTTATTGTAGCTAATTGGAAATTAAATGGCAGTAAAAAAATGATTGCGAACTTTTTTAAATATTTCAAGTTCCATTCATCAACTTATTTAGAAAAAAATACTGTTATAATTGCTCCTCCAACTATATATTTAGAAAGAGTCTATAAAAATATAAATAACATGAATATTATGCTTGGTGCGCAAAATGTAGATATTAATTTACAAGGAGCATTTACTGGGGAAAACTCTGTTTTAATGTTAAAGGATATAGGAGTAAAATATGTTATTGTTGGACATTCTGAAAGACGTTTTTTACATCATGAAACTGATGATATTATTGCCAAAAAATTTTGTTTAATTAAAGAATTTAATTTGATACCCATTTTATGTATAGGTGAAACAGAAAAAGATAAAAAAAACGGTCAAACTCAAAAAGTTATCAAAAAACAATTAAATTCTATATTTAAAAAATTAGGAAAATCAGCCTTTAAAAACACAATAATTGCTTATGAACCTATTTGGGCAATTGGAACAGGTTTATCAGCTAATCCAGAAGACGTTCAATGCATACATAAATTTATAAAAAGTTATATTAAACAATATGATTCAATCAATATAAAGGACATAATCGTTCAATATGGTGGTTCTATTAATCATTGTAATGCACAAAAATTTATTGAACAACCAGATATAAATGGTTTTTTAATTGGTAACTCATCCTTAAATTCTGAAGAATTTTTAAAAATTATAGGAATTTCTAATAATATTACTTAAAATAAAAAATCAACGGTTATTAATTAATATTTTATGTATCCAGCCACCTAAATTAGTGCCTAAAATTGGACCTATTATGGGGATCAAGCAATATAAAATATTGTTATTTCCTCCAGTAAAAGCTAAAAAACCCCATCCAGTTAAACTTAGAAATATTTTAGGACCTAAATCTCGTGCTGGATTTAACGTTATATTATTTAAGGGGTTGACAACTAAATTAATTATAACAACCAAAAGACCTATTAAAATAGGTACTATGGATCTATAGTATGAAAAGTAGTTGTTATTTCTATTATTAAATTCTAATAAAATTATCATAAAAAGTGCAGTTGAAAAAATTTCTATTATAAAATCGTAAATAAAAAGATTATTATAATTAGGATAAACACAAAAAATAGAAGCTATATTGAGACTTTCTTGAGTTCCTCTCGTAATATGATTTTTCATTTCAAATGAAAGTAATAAATTTTTGTAAAGACAATATATTAATATTGTAAAAAAAAA
>WHPZ01580463.1:0-15040 GCA_016617965.1 Macrosiphum rosae
CCGTCTCCGCTCAGAATCGTTTTTCTTATACAATGATATTATATCATTGAATTCAAATTTAATACCATCCATTATACAGTGACCCACTTGTAACCTACAGTACAGCTGAGCGACATCCACTTACCCACCTTTTTTAAGTTATCTTGTGTGTACATTATTATACGTATAGGTACGTAATCTGTCACTACTAAAATCTTATCTTATCCGTTCAGTCATTGAAATATTATCGCGTCAACGAAGTATTGTAACTAATGCATTGTCCTATGTGCGTTTAGTTGTGTTTGTGACGCCAATAAACAAACGTTTATTGTAGTGCGCTATGGCCAGCAAAAGAAAACGATTAACTCTAAAAGATAAAATAGACATTTTGGAATTTCAAACATCAAATACAAATATGGGCTTTCGTGCATTAGCAGACAAATTTAGTGTTAGTAAAACACAAATTGCGAATATTATAACAAATAAAGACGTTCTATACAAAACTTGGGCTGAAAATGGAAAAGAGAAACGGAAATGGACAAAGCTACAAAAAACAGAAACATCTGTAATAGACAATAAAATATTAAACTGGTTTTCAAAATTACGAGAAAAAAATCTTCCTGTGTTTGTTTTTAAGATATGTATTTAACATCTTATGCATTAATGTAAAAATAAAATAAAAATTTAGGTAACTAGTTTTTTTCATAAATGTTAGTTTTATCATGTATTTAATTAATGTAAAAATAATATAAAATAAAATTATTGAATTTATTTATTTATTTAAAAAAATGTTTCCCTCTAAATAGGGGACAAAATTTCGGCGACCGAGAGTGTCCGCTATTCAGAGGTTTCACTGTAATTCGTTTCACTGACATTATAAGTGTCAGCAAATATTACTTAATAATCTTTCCTACTGAATAAATTCATAATTTAATACAAAAATAATATATTTGTTAATCTCTATTATTTTAGCAATTATATTTTATTTTTTTAACCTAGTGGATATTTATTACTTTCAATAATAGAAATTAATCAAAATTTCAAGTTGTTTTAGAATATTGTGTTTTATTTATATTTTAATGGATTATACTATTAAGTATTAACTCTAGATTTTCTAGTCTGATTTAAATTAAATAGCTGTTTTAATAGTTAATACTTTTATACAGATATATCACTAAGTTGATAACAAGTGTGTATTATAATAAGCTACTTTACCTTTAACAACATATTTTTAATATGAAACTCATTATAGAATCATTACTCAAAGCTATAGAAACGGCAAGAAGGATTAAAGATACATAATCTTCTTATGATTATGTTGATAAGACCAAGTAAAATCAAAAAATACATTTTTGAACTTGATATTTTAATCTTTATGTGAGTGCTCTAGGTAATATAAAAAATTTGAATATTCAAAGCATTTTAAACTACCTTATATAATATATTAATACTTTATAGATTATTAATATAAAATTCACATTATAAAATAAACAGTAAATAAAGAAATGTAAAATTCTTATTGAAAAAGAGATTTTTATTGCATTGTATAGTAAATTTGTGAATTTTCATAAAAAAAAAGGAATAACTCAATACAATTAAATATTAACATGAAATATGAAAAAAAAAATATGAAATGTATAATAGTAAATTTTAAATATTTTAATGAATAATTTCAATAAGTACAAAAAATTTGAAAAATAAAATAAAAATAATAAATTTCCTTTATAACACATGAAATCTTAAATCTCTTCTATACATTTATCAAAATAAACAACCATGTACTGCTTTGAGAAAAACAAAATAATCTAACATTTAGGTCAATACTTCAAAATGTTTGGCAGACTGAGTAGGATTTGCCTTTGGTTTTGAATTAACCATATCGGATCGGTCTAAAAGTGAGTCCAATTCTTCATCCGACAATACTACAAACATTTTAATTATGATTAGAAAAAAGTTGGCCAACCACTGATTAAACTACTTACTAAATCCATTAGACTGTATTTGTTGATCATAATCAGACGATTCTAACAAACTCATCAGTTCCTTTATATTGGATAAGTTGATTTTTGTGCTTCTATTAAATGTACCTACAATTTTAAATTATGTTAAAAGTGCATCAATTAAATTTGTTAACATTTAAACACAGATTAAATTATTATAATTGAAGAAGTATAATTAGAACATGTTGAAAAAAATTGTTTAAATTAAATTATATTATGACCCACTTATTAAATAGGTTATTAATTTTCTATTACAAATTTACCGTTCCCAATGACAATTTTTTCTAGTTTTCTCTTAGCAGCAGCGTGTGCTAATATCTTTTCATCAACTGTGCTTTTAGTACATAAACGGTAAACAACAACTGGTTTTACTTGGCCAATTCTATGACACCGATCTTGGGCTTGTAAATCACATTGTGGATTCTGATACATTAGACAAATATATAATAATTTCATATTTTCTACATAATATATGCTACTCTACTATAACACCACAGTGTAAAGAAAAAATGTATTGTAAAAAGAAAATAAACAAAAATGAATAAAACATTAATGACCATACATCAAAGAAAATTGTACCTGTTGGATCAGAAAGATTTAAATAACTGATGGACAGACAAAATGTTGGGACTCATGTTTGATCAAGTTAAAACATAATATAATATTTTGTTAACTAAAATTGACTAATGAATAAAAGTTTTAAGGAAGATCTTTATCAAAAAGTAGTATAAAATACAACAGTACATATTACATTACTATTTATGCATTCACATGATTTTAGAAATTAACTATACCCAGTCACTGTCAAATATGATAACAGTATCTGCTGCAGTCAAATTCAAACCGAGTCCACCAGCACGCGTTGATATTAACATCAAAAAACAATCGGGATCATTGGTGAATGTAGTGATTGCTACCACTCTATCAGCAATGTCCATTGTACCATCTAATCTAGTGTATTGATAGGAACGAAAGATCAAAAACTCTTCAATTAGATCTAATAACTGTGTCATTGTAGAAAACAGCAACACCTATAAATTAATCACACATTAAGCTATTAGTTCTAATTGTTGGTATGTTAAATGCCCAATGTTAAATTTATGCTGAATTCAGATAGAAGAATTTCAGACATAAACTATGACATAAAAAAGTGACTAATATCTATATTTTAAAAATCAGTATTTTGCTATGCCTGCACTATAAGTTTTATGTTTGATTCTGGCTGCAACATTGAAAAATAACCTTGATACAGTATTCCGTACAGTAATTGTTATATATTTCCAATTTCTGTGCTTTTCAACATAAAACAGTTTCACATTATGTATTACTATAATATGTAGATATTTTCAGAAGCGGCAGATGTGTGACAAAAAATAGAATACTCTGCGGCTCGTGCAAGAAGACATTGTCATTCTTGGGCAAATTGTAGGGTTGACGGTATTGAAATAGGAAATTGGTATTGCGGTATTAGATTTGGTACCGGTATTTAACGGTTTGTGGTATACCGTTAAAGCAGTATTTAAGCAAAAACCGGTATAATGAAATTAACGCTATGCCAAAAAAACCGTTAACCCTAACAAATTGTTGACGAATACATTGCCCTCCACTACAATAACTCACTTCTTACCTGCCCTTAACAATATACTATTTTGGTGCAGGCATAGCTATTTATATTCATGGCAAAGAAGAGGAGCAGAGCGAGTTGCTTAAGTTAAAAACTATTAAAATATTCTTTATAACTATAGTATGAATAAGAAAAAAAAATATATATAATATTAATAAATGTCAAATTGTGTGGTAAGACTGCAACATAAACATTAAAACATTTCCTCTTAAATCAAATGTTAAGTAAAAATCAAGGATTCATAATCAATATAATCATCAAATAATTTTTAATTAATGAATTGTACATTACCTTATGTCCGAGCAATTTTAATTTTGATAACATTGCATCCAATATTAGAAATTTTCCACTAGCTTTAACAATATTTTCATCAACAAGTATTTTTTTTTCGCCCGGAATTAAAGGCATATGGACAAGGTATGGATGATTAGATATTTTCTTTAATTGAATAAATGGATTTAGGAAAACTAATGACACAGCCTTATCTTTTGGCTCAACTCTAAAATTCATAAATTACATCTTTAATTTTTATATTATATAATAAATAATAATTAAATTATATTATGTTAGGTAGGTTAATATTTGACAAGTGTTATTCTTTTAATATAAAATGAAACTATTTTATTGATGCATTAAAATCATTATAACAATTTTCTTCATTAGTTTAACTTTGTTGTAAGAAAATTTAACAATTTAACAAGGATTACATTATGTTTATGACTCTAACTACATAAATTTTACAGTAATAATTGAAAAAAAAGAACCAGAAAATGATAAGGAGAAAAATGAGTTGTGGATTAACTATTTTCACAAAAATGCAGTAGAACCATATTTTAATGGTTTATAATTTAAATATACTTAATACTTACTTTGGTTTTGGTTCAGTTTTTCTTATGGCACTATTCTCAGTATACCTTTGAATAGTTTGTACACATTTCCTTTTAGGCAATACTTCAAGCTCACTCTGAGTTTCCTAAAAATAAACTCAATAACCTCAAATTTGAATTAATATATATAACTACTGGGTTATTAGCATTTAAGGTAAATAATTAAGTTAATCACTTAATGGGATTGAATGAGATTTTTTTTATTAGCAGGAAAAATTTGGAAACATTAATTGCATTAAGAAATACTCATATTTAATTATTTTAAATAAGACATCATTATATTAAAGGGTCACAGAACAAAATTTAAGGAAAAAATTCTGCTAAAACAATTATCTATACTCTGTTCAAAATAAGAACAGCAGTTGGCGGCCGAGTTCTGTGCATGGCCGTGGCTATGTTCCATGGCAGCGCCCGACGCGTCTCTGTAGGAGACGGCATCTGACCGCTGCCCGACGAAAACTCGTCACCGTCGACTAATGTTCTTATTTTGAACAGACTATGTAAAACATTTAAACAATTTTTTTAACTTTAAAAATATAGCATATGAAGCAAAATATTATTGTTAGATATAATTCTATTTACATTTAATTCACAAATACCACATAATTTAATTTTTTGTAAAAATTATAAGGGATATTTTATAAAAAAAGTAGCATAAGTCAAAGTTACCATTTGACTTATAATAATATTGTTCTTAGTTTAACTTGCAATATAAATTATTTTATAAATTAATTTGATCTTTTGAAACAAATGTGTAATATTTTTTGGTACATAGCTAAAACAATATTACCAGTTCTTTATTTAACAATGTATTCATTTCCTTGGACAATGTAGCCTTGTACAATTTGTGTTGCAGTTCTGTGATTGGAGCATAAATAACAATTTCTTTCTTTGGTGGTAGGTTTAGATCAGTTTCTGTTTTTTGCCTTCTCAAAATAAAAGGTTTTAGTATCTATAAACAAAAGTATAATATAGAATCTCTATAGTTGGTATTTATTTGTTATACTTTGTGTTTCTTGGATATACAAATAACATACTAAATAAACTTCCAACATAACATTGTTGTTTTAAATAATATCAAAGTTAATTTACCTATTGTCAAACTTAAATGATAACATTTTTATTTTTTCATATGTAAAATATAATTATATTTAAAAACTAGTAATAAGGAATTATGGATTATTATATTTTACCTTTTGTTATTGGTTCTAACTAGCTTACGGTTATCTACTTATGTTGGAGCTCATTACTATGTTCCACATACATAGCCATGTCAAAGCAGTGTAACTAGTGAGCTTAAAGAGCTAGTAGTTGACGGCCCAGTTTTAATATATAAATAATAGGACAAAATACGTTTTTTTTTTATTTAATATTTGTAAACAATTGTATTGTAATAAAATAAATAAGTTAATTTTAATAAGGAATCATATTTTTTATAGATTAAAAGAACTTTTAATTTTCTATAACTATAATAAAGTATTTAAAAAAGAGAAAATCTACATATTACTTATATACAGTTATACCTCGATGACTCAAACTTTTATAAGTTGAATTTTTGATAACTCAATGAAACATCTTCGTCCCTATATTTCAATAAGTACACACAATTTTTTTTATGACTCAAATTTTTTTTCGCCCCCAGCCGATTCGAGTTATTGAGGTTTCACTGTATAATAGAATAAAAACTAATACAAAATCTATTGTTTTGAATTACGTATTGAAGTGATTCCTATTTATGAATATTATTGTTAAAGCTATTGATGTTACAAGAAACAAAATTATTATTTTATTTAAATTATTAGGTATTACCAAAGAAGTATAAACAATTTTAATATAAAACATACATTTTACCTTGTTGATGACAATATTACATTTTGTAAACTACTACTACTAGCACTTTTAGTTCACACTTCAAGGTGTGATAACGTACCGTGATCCAACCTTAATAAATATCCTTGAACTAGCTCTAAAATTAAAATATCTAAATAATAATGAGAATAATCGGACAATATTAACTTAATTTGTGGTTAATTTTTTTTTTTTAATCATTAAAAATAGCAAAAACCATATTAGGAATGTGGATTTTATTTAAAGGTATATTATGTGTACATTGTATAATATAAAAGTTCAAAAAATAAATAAAATAAATTTGATTTACTTTTACTATGATATCCAATATTTCATCTTTTGTAGCTATATCAACAATCCTGTCATTTGTACCATAAAAGTCATTTATCACAAACCATGAGCTAAAATCTTTTATATCATTAAATAATTGTGGCATCAATACATTTAATAAAGTCCATAGTTCATTCATATTATTCTGAATTGGTGTCCCAGTAAGTATGAGTTTATTTGCACAAGCAAATTCTCGTAGGCATCTGCGTATTTTGTTTTGGTATTAAATGTTGATTTAATCATTAATTATCTTAACAAAATATATTATGCATACTTGTTTGTTAAGGTTAGAGAGTTTTTCAGCTTATGACCTTCATCAATTGTAATATACTTCCAATCATATCTCTTTAAGAATTGTATGTCCGAACGCAAAATTTCATAAGTTGTAATCACAATACGTGTACAGTTTAAATTTCCCACTTTATAATTTTTATTAAATTTTGATCTAATTGTATAGCGTTGAGTATCTTTACCATGGTATAACAAAGTCTTCAACTAAGACAATAATAATCAGATATAAGTAAGTACCTATCATTAAATTGATTAGTTAAAATTCTATTAAAATATTTACTTGAGGAGAAAATTTAGAGAATTCAGATAACCAATTGGGAATTGTAGACAGCGGAGCAATTACAAGTAATGGTCCACTTATTCCCATTTCCAAAAGGAAACACAAGAAAGCAATAGTTTGAATAGTTTTACCAAGCCCCATATCATCAGCTAAGATACCATTTAAACCATTTTCAAACAACGTCTAAATTAGAATATCCAAGTTATACATATAAATAGAATAATATTTAAATATTCCTTATTTGTATAAAATTAATACTGGCATAAAATATAAAGAATTTAAATTAAAAAAATTCAACATATTAGAATGTTTTCAACTCTAGTTTCAATGATATGATTCTTTACTTATTTTATTCCAATCAAAAACTAAACTAGTATATAAATTAAAATACATACTCTTATCCATAAAAGACCCTCTTTCTGGTAATTTTTAAGTGTCCCTTTAAATAGTATTGGTTGTTTAAATAACTTTAAATAACATTCTTCGTATTCTTCATTCTAGATATGATTAAAAATTATTAATCAAGGACTAACAATCTTACAATTTATAGCCAAGCAAATACTATAATATAATAACAAAAATATAAGACAGGGCAAAGATTTATATTTTTGCCAAAACAGAAACAAGCAGGAAAGTGATTATTCAGCATTTGCTAATATAATCCAACACTATATTAAATTTACCATTTATACACATAGCTATGCTAAAGTCAAAACTAACAAATGAAAATATAAGCAGCTCTTTTTCAAAAACATTAAGTAAGTAATAATTTAATCATGGCTTGCATTTGAAAAAAAATTCTATTTTAATATTTTCTTTACAATTAAAAGGTTACACTGCAATTTGTGATCTTTTAAAATCTTGAACTATGCAGTTATATAATTTTTGTAAAGTAAAAATCATAAAATAAATTGCCAACCAGTTTTCTAGAGGTAGTAAAAATAAATATAGGTATAGGTAAAATTATTGGTGATTGCTTATACTGATGACTCCACTAACTACACATATTACACTCAATCATCTAAACAATATTTTAATGAAACTATTTGTAGATGTTTAGACCATATAACTAATGTCTGCTATTTACTTTTGAAATCCATTGTTGGAATTAATTTTCAAAATAGAATAAGCCAGAAGAGAATGAATTAATTTCAGACAGGCCTACCTAATATAGATGGACAAGTAAATTAATAATTAAAAATATTACAATTTTGAGTTATGGTTCTTAGACATGTCAAAGTTGTCCAATTTCTAACTACAAAACATATAATAAATCAATATGCATTCATATTTAACTACAGAACTTACTTCGATTGGTTGATTATTTGAAACTGTGTTTGGATCAACTTCAACTTTAATGGGTACATTTTCATCAACTTTATTAGATTTTTCTAGTTCTTTTCTACATGATGTAAATGTATTTATAATAGTGAATTATTTTTTATACAGAAATAAAAATTTATATTTCAATACAATGAATATATTTAGTAAATTTTACTAAAGAAAATTTCAATTAAAAAAGTGATCCAAAATTTCCCATATTATTGGAAATTAAACAGGATGACTGATGTAACATAAGACACATAATTAGTGTCCTATGATGAGAATATTAGTCAATGGATCAGCCTATAAATTAAAATATATTTTTTTTTTTAGAAACTCATGAACCGTATAGGTACTCATTTGTACAACTGGGCAAGCTCGTTGGTCTACAAAATATGGCGGCCAACTGCTGCCGCATATGCAATAATGAATGTAACCCGAAACATGATGATAATTTGAGGGTAGTTGGTCACAACAAAAGTCCTCTGTGGCTACATCCAAAGTATATAATCTAAGCATTAAATTGTTACAATGTATACACAACATTTGTATGTGATTATGAATTATTAAATCATTTAGCTATAATACATTTTAATAAAAAAGAAGAAAATGGATTCGATAATTTTTTTTCTTTGGTTAAAAATAGCTTCTAATTTTTATACACTATTCAAAATAAGAAACTCGTACGGCTGTGACTAGTTATTGTCGGTGGCAGTCAAGTAACACTAGTTTGTCGCCCCTGTATACCAATCTATATACCTGCCGTGTAGTATTGTCACAACCATACGCCAAAGTAGGCCACCATATGGGTTTCTTATTTTGAACAAAGTATAATCAAATAATAATAATAATAGTTACTTAACTTAAACAAATAACTTACTTAATAATTTGAAGTTTACAATTTTTTAATCTGGTTTCAAATGCATTAGATAATTTAGTACTATTTTCTAAAAGTTTAAGTAAATTTTTATATCTTTTCTCCCTTTCTTCATTATCCAGACTGTGTAACTAATAAATTATATAAAAAAAAAAAAAACATAAGGAAAGGTCTATATTTTATTAAAAAGTAGGTTTTTTTAGAAATAGAATTTATCTTTGATTCATTCTAAACATATTAAGTATACTAGAGAAAATAATCCTTTTGATGTACACATACATGTAATACTGAACAAACAATTTAAGAATAATATAAATGCTTCATATATTAGGTATATAAAGCATTACCTATGTTTAGCAATTAAAAAAAAAAATGAATACTTTACATTTATAAAAACAACAAATTGCTAAATTACCCAATAATTACTTGTAGGTATATAAATAAAGAATTTACCGAAGAGTTATTGTCTTCTTGTATAGCGTCTCCTACATCTAGAGGGGATTCCTCCATTAGAATATCAATTTCATCTGAAAAAAATACAATTATTAATAAAGTAAAATATTTACAATTTAAGACATAATATTTAATATTATAGATTTATCATATAGGCACTTATTTAAATTTTATTTTTTATTCTCAAACTAAATGAAATATGGAAAATTATAATAATTTAAGAGAAGAATATAGAAAACTATGAGCATTTGATTAAAAATTTAACATTATTTTTTCAAATGTATACAAAGATAACAGGTAGGTATACTATGTTAAAATGGTAAACTAGAGCAATTTTTTTTTAAATAAAAATTAATATTCTTACCAGATGAATCCATTCCAGTTGTTTCATTCATTTCTTCTTTCCCTATAAAATATAATGGTTGTTTAATTTATTTTAAACTATATAATGACAATTTTTAATTCTAAACATAAAAACTAGTCTGAAATATACATTTAAATTTTTACATATTAGGTGTTCTTAGTTAAATAATTTTTTTCAACCAAAAAAAAAATGTGTACATAATTATTAACAATAAATTATTAGTACCTAAATAATAATTGTATTATTGTATTTAAAAAAACATCTTATAAGAACTGTATTTAATACAGAGGCCCAAAATTTGAAATGGCGAAGCCTAGGTGACCCAACTTAGTAGTCACCTACATACATAAATAGTAATTAAATTCAGGACTTTGATTTCATTAGACTTATTTACCAGACTTTTTTTACTACCTATTTTATCCTATTACCGCTACTTCATTGATGTAGTATGTATGTAAGTAGGTAAATAATTACTTACCAGACATACCTGTCATATTTTTATAGATTATATATTTTTATTTCATTTCATTTTATTACAGAAAAATACCGGCATCTTGGGTTATAAGGTAAAAAAAAAAAAACAAAATTAGAGGTCTTACAATATTACTATAGGTATTAGCAATTATGATAACTAGTAAATATCCACCGAGATATCCACTAAGACAGACAACAATAACTTACTTTTAGATATATTTATTTTAGTCCTGGTTGTATTTGCATTGTAAGTATTAGGTACTTCATATAAAAAGTTTTTATTTTCACATAGGTATAATGAATAAATCAATGCACTATTTGTACGAGCATAGAATATCCAATAACATTAGACATTTAGACACATTGATATGTGTTAAATTTCTTCGGGAGAGAACCTTGGTGCCAAAACTTAATAGTTGTTCCAAATTAAAATATGGTATTGTATGCAGAGGCACATTGAAAGAACATTAAAAAAATAATTGTAAAAGAGACTTTAATGGTAATTTATTATAAGCATTGTACCAGTGGCCCATTATTGGTACCAGTGTATTAAATACCAGTTACAAATTTTTAAGCAAATTTCAAAGACCAAAAAATATACAGCAAAAAATGCGTCACAAGATTGTAAACTGGAATAATCTTGGTAGTGATGTAGCAGTTGCAATGTTTGATAAACTTAAAAAGAAATTAGAGGTCCAGGTCAAAGGTACTAGTCACTATTAATAGTTTCAGTAAAATACCAGGTATAATATATGTACCAATTGAGAAAATTGTAAGTAAAAAATTAAAAAAGTAAAAACAAATAAGTGCATAAGTGCATGCATGTTTAGTACTTTTTAAGTGCATTAAATTCAGGGCTCCAATTCATCAGCAATACATAAAAAGAAGAGTAGCAATATTAACATGTTATTTGTTAGTATTTATTTATTACCAAACGTTAAACAATTATTGCACATCCTTGCACACCCTAACGAATATCTATCAATCCCAACAAATTGATATAGGTAGAGAGCCTATATAAGAATATAGATATAGGTATAGGTATCATTGCAAATAACGAATCACGAATAATAGTACAAAACATAGTGTGTTGTCTTGTTCGTAAACATCAAAAAACGACCAATCCGTTTGAATCACGAATAGGGAGGCGCATATTAATTTACGAGCATTTATTATATGAAAGAATAGTACTCCATATGAAATGTCGAAGACCCTTGTCCTAAACTTCTATGTTAAAGGGACAAAGCATACCTACCACTGAATAGCCAGTGATTATATAAAACAACAATTAACAATATTATTATATTGTATTAATAATAATAATTACAACACGATGATACTAGATAACGAGATATTATGTAGGTATAGTTGCTTTCGTGTGGCCCTGGATGTGTGTAGTGTGTGAATAGAATAACCATTACCATTGATGCTATTACTCGTACGGATACCGGCTATTATTATTACGTAATATTTTTTCGGGGTATCTGTAAACAGTGTAAATCCCCGCCCTGTTATCATTTTTATTGTTATTAAATCGTGTACTTTAAAAATGTAAACACTTAATAATATATGTTTGTGTATTTATAGATAGCATCTTACATTATAATGTACAAATTATGTTTACACCGAACCATGAACTAAGATAAACTATCTATAAATTATCTTAGTTTATGCACCGCACCGTACTAACCTACGATAAAATTATACATTTACACACTGCAGCGGTGGCGGTAAAATTGTGTCCGGACAATCAGTATATTATAATGTAATATTAATTAATAATCATTCAAAACGTGACACCCAGAACTTAAAAGTGTGACCGACAACTGTTTAGAACTTTACAATTTAAGATAAAAATGAAAGAAAAACTCCCTTAAAATACTGATAGGATCGCAACACGACGAAAATGTTCATGAAACTAAAAGCATAAAACATGACGAGTTGTATTTCCTAATTTCTATTACAATGATATTGGAGAACGTGTTACAAAATCTATTGCACAGTATTTGACATTCCCGCTTGGTAGACACATCATAATTTAATCATTGTGGAAGTAGAGAGACAAGGTTGTTAAATAGGCACTTATAATAATAATGATATATTATAATATTATGTTATTACTATTCATTAGGCATACCTAATTATTTAATTTAAAAATTAAATTAGGAAAACTACCTACCTATTAATTTATAATTTGAATTAAGTAACAGTAATATACCGATGTATAAGCCACAGGAGCATCCCGCGTCAAGCTATCAAACCCATATTTTAAGAGTAGGTAAACTAGTATTATAGGTACTTACCAAAAACTACGAAGTCTCCGGTCAATCAATAATCACCAACCGGTAATAAGTATTCGGTCTAGAGTCTAGACTCTAGACGGTCTGTAGTGTCCACGGGCTGACGGCCACTAGTAAGTTGCAAGTTGATGAGCGAAACTCCAAACTGCCAAGTACTACTATACCATTTGAGTGTACTACTAAAAATAAAGTAACGGACGTCTGCAACACTGGACAATGGCGTCTGGCGAAAAGGCGAATACGCCGAATACGGATTAAGGAATAATACGTTACGACGACCGTGCGTCATGCGAGTGGGGCGACGGGCAGTCTTTCGTCGGTTGTCGGCGGCATAGGTGGAGGGGAAATACTGTGTCGCGTTTGATTCGTCGTCGTTTGCCTTGCCGCGCGCCCGTACATGTTTGTATTAATCACCTCCTTCCAGGCGACCGGTTCAAGTTATTACACAATAACACAAAATATGTTCGTTGTTGAATAATATTATTATGGGTAATATAATTATTTATAAATACGACTATGGTATTTTGGTATTGTGCTGGACTACGATTACAATTATAATATACGAAATACGAGGCGATAATAATCTGAGCTATGGTGTTGGCCGTTGGGAACTTGACCGTATTTGTTCGGGGCGTGTTTAAATTTAGCTTTTGACGCAGACCGATATAGAAATTGATTTTACGATTTTATTTCGCGTGTAGACTATTCTAAAATCTAAATGTCTGATTAAAATGGGAAATAGGTAATAGGTAGTATTTGGTAATAGCCAATAGGTATTGGCTATTGAAAGCTTATCAATTATCAGGTCTGCGGGGGGGTAGATCTGTAACGGGAAACATGTAAAATAACATATAAATGATACACAGCTTCCCCGTTATATTTTATCAATTTCAATCGCCAATATTTCAACGAGCTACAGTGGTTGAGTGGTGTAGTGGTATAGCTAAATTAAATCTGATCACCCACCTTGTGATGGTCACACAAGAAAAAAATTTTAGACAAACTTTTAAGTGACCCTTTTGTTGGTGAATGGAAAAATTGATCAATATTGATTTAAAATTTTAACCAAATATAATCTAATAAAACAATCTATTCAAAAACGTTAAAAATTAACATTAATATTTATTTATTATTATAAATTATTCATTTGAAATCGACTTTAGGGCTATTAGTTTACGAGATATAAATATTTAAAGTTTAGATGATTGGAGTAGTGGTCATGCATCAGGGTAATCCCGTACCACTCAACTCCGCTTATATAGGCTTTAAATACTTATAACGCGTAAAGTATAAACTACTCCCACTAAATTCGATTTTTATGTAGGTATCGAAATACTTAGAAAAATATTCTGCTTTGAATATGAAATTAAAACTCTATTTTGTCATTAAAAAAATTAAAAAAATTAGAAGGATAAAAAATATTTAAAAATATTATTTTTTAATAACAGTTGTTTTGTAAACGACTTTTTACTATGTAAAAAACATTTTCTAAAACAATTACACTTTTTGAAATTATTGGTGTTCAATTTTAAATGAATCGCTCTGTATAGTCTCTCGGGTAAACACAAACTGTTAAAAACTAAAAGGGCTATACCTACTTTTAGTCATATCTTCATAATGTACCAACCCACCCACATATAAAAAAATCTCAGGTGGGACTAAAGCCCAATCAGCCCTACCAGTGCGCACGCCTATGGGTATAGCCTAGGGGGGGGTGGGGTGTTTTGTGTATTCTCAACCGTATTTATATCAAAAATATTAAGTTTATAAATTATAATATAGGAATACAATCATTTGGTCGTGGTAAAATGGTATATTGGTGTTGTATTATTGCACTCGTGCAGATCCAGCGTGACGGTAGTGGTAGTAAAAAAAAATAGCGAAGTAGCCACTAACGTATAATGACAGGACACCGAGTTTTAACATTGAAAAATCGTCTTAATTTATGTCAATTCTTTGCCAAGCTCTACAGGGCAAACGGCTGAACATATAAAGTCGTATGAGGTATCA